>JAPYZI010000266.1:0-91002 GCA_030523105.1 Ophioninae sp. A BG-2022a | reverse complement strand
ATCGATGGTCCAACTTTGAAATTCTGCCAAAAATCGAAAAATCATCGGATTTGAATGATTAAAAAAGCATTTTGAAGAGAAAATCATAACGAAGAGATTCAACACGAAGTGGAGTGTCAAATCCCAAAGGGAAAAAAGTTATCGATGATTTAGTGACAAAACTTATTTTCCCAAAAAATCGAAAAAAATTTGGATTTTTAATATTTTTTTTTATTGGTTTATTTCGATGTAATTTTGTCTAGTGAACCCGAATATACCATTTATTTTCCCGAGAACCCAAAATTTCCATTAAAAAACCGTCAAAAACTACTAAAAACACGATTTTTTTGCTGTGCGCGGTGCTTTCGATTAAATTTCGATTATATTCGTTGAATGTACAATCGAAAATTTTCAGCTGATTACAAATATGCCCGAGTTTTTGTCGAAAGTACAAAATTAGACTGGGAAAATGCAAAAAAACCTTTCTAGAAAATTTTTTGACACGCCGATTACTCAAAGTGGCGGGAATGCTAACTTTCCGGCGGTCGTCCATAACAGCTGGACGTTCGAGACGCTGCCAGGCGGCAGTTTCGGTCGCAAAATAATTGTCTTCGAACCGCTCATAAGAACTGTCCTATGTACGTCTGACTTTGTTGCCAATACAACAAACCCAAGCACAGATGGCGTTAGCGCGCGTGTGATACGCAACATCGCCACCAGTAGCGTGCGTAGTATTTCCGCCGGAAATTAAGAATTTTCGCGAAAATCAAAACAACGAGGCCGTAGCTCGATCATGGCCAGTAGTTATAAAAATTACTTGCAATTATTGAATTCCTGGCCCCTCGACAAGTCAAAAGCTGGCAGGTGAGACATGCACTGCTGTAACCTAAAGTCAGATATATACGGGTGAAGTGTGTAAACTATTCCGTTTAGTCACTACCAGGTTAAAGTGGTCGAGAGAGGTTAGGTCGCGGTGGAAACAACAGACTATTTAGTGCTGTCTTTACACCTGCTATCTCGTGTTTTCATGAATTTAATGTTATTTTTGATAAGTTCTTTTTATCCGTCAAAGTCTTTGGATTCTTTGATGCAGCTGATTTCATTCGATCTTATAACTCTTGTTCAGACTATCCTGATAGTAAACATTCATAAAACATTCGATGGCTCGTTCTTTTATAAATTACTAAGATGAAAAATTGATAACCTTTCATTGCAAATGCACAAGTGTTTTTTATTGTATCCTAGTTTTATATTAAATCATATTTAAGCTATAAAAATCCTTAGACGTCCGGCCGAATGAACCTCAAAAATGCGTCGTGAAGTGATGTCATTACGGTTTTCATGTTTCCATGTAAATTGACTGTTACGATAAATTTAACTGCAGAACTATTTATATCTTTCCGTGCATGCTGATTATCAATCATCTCCACAATATCATCCTGTGTCCTTACAGGGTCTTAATTACCCCAAAGGTCTTAATTAAGTACTGATTTTACATAACAGGGGTTATGAAGTGGATTGCTATATGTCAGGTTACTTTGTGTAATATTGCATTTCTGAGACATTTTCATGTACAAGCCATCATTAAAAATTTATATATTTTTAAAACAGAGATCTAGGACAACATATAAGGGATCAGATCAAGATCAGTTTTTCCAAGGGTGCCTTACAACCCGGGGTCGATCAAGAACAGTGTGACCGCTTTTATCAGAGTTTGAAAAGGCTAGCCAACAATTATTACGGTCAACGTTACGTGCGTAGAACGAAATCAACAGCGAGCGGGCTCACGAACGAGGAGTGCAATCTCGTGTTGTCTCCTGAATTCGAGGAATATTTCAAGGAGGAGGATCTAGGCTTTGTAAAAAGGAATTTTGCAAGATTGAAGAGGAGATATGGCTCTACGCATGATGAGGAGAGTGCAAAGTAAGAGAGGATTCAGATTGGCACGTTCGTTATCCAGCGTCACCACTGAGAATTTTGCGTGTCAGGATGCTGCAAAAGCCCCAAAAAAGCGACAGCGACCTCCCCACGTTCCGGTAATGGTGGGGGAAGTTTTGCAGTATTTGAAGGCATCGCGGGGTGAAACCTTCGTGGACATGACGTTCGGTGCCGGTGGACACTCGAGGCAAATCTTGGATTCTGCACCGGACACAAAGATCTTTGCGTTGGATCGTGATCCTATCGCTCATAATCACGCACAAGCAATGGCGGAAGAGTATCCTGGTCGGATTGTACCGTTGCTCGGACGTTTCTCCGAGCTACCAGGGCTCTTGCAAAAACATGGCGTTCGTGCCAACAGCATTGATGGATTTCTCTTTGATTTTGGTTGTTCCTCGATGCAGTTCGACATGGCTGGTCGTGGTTTCTCGCTTGCAAAAAATGGGCCCCTCGATATGCGCATGGATGCTGGTCGTTATCCAGACCAGCCGACCGCTGCTGACGTTCTCGCTCGTGCAGACGAGGAAGAGCTCGCCCGTATACTCAAAGTTTACGGCGGCGAGAAGCAAGCTAAGAAAATAGCGCGTGCCATAATAGAGGCTCGTTACACCTTCAGGACTCTTGAGACCACTGACGAACTCGCTAAGCTGGTGGAATCTGTGCTCCATGACGAGATCAGTGTGAGCGACGATGAGATGAAGCCCGGTCACTTCAGAACTGACAAACTTGGCAGATTCGCACACGTGGCTACAAAAACTTTCCAGGCCCTCCGTATCTTCGTTAACAACGAATTAAACGAGATCAATTACGGTATTATAATCGCTCGAAAGTACCTCAAGATAAGTGGTCGCTTGATAACCCTGTCGTTTCATTCTCTCGAGGACACCATCGTTAAAAGGCATCTCGCTGGCCACTTGAATGACAACATGATCAATCATTCGCCTCTCAAGTACTCAAATTACGACAAAATTTATGACCAACTGGAAGTACAAACATTGACCGATGTGCCATGGTTGATGTTGCATAAACACGTATTGATCCCGAAAGCGGACGAAATCGACAGTAATCCACGAGCCAGATCGGCAAAATTTCGCGCTTTGATCAAAATCAAATGAAACAAAAAAAGAAAAACTCGGGGTTCGTTCTACTCAAAACGTTCTAACGTAGAAGTGCTTTATTTGTTTGCAAAACTGTATTGTATAGTATACATTGAGGTGTACGCTGATCGTATCAATAATAAACAAAAAGTAGAAAAATAGACGGCATTTTGTGTAGCAATATTGAATGACTTACAGTCAATTCATAACAGATCCAAACGATACTCTTTTAAATCTTTTTTTGTTGTATTCAGCAACGAGTACAGACAAAGGAAAAAAACTGTAACAATACGGTCGATGAGAATTTAAAACAACCCTTCGATCTCGTCAGTCTCGCTGTTCCAGTCCATGTCGTAGATGGCTGGCCTGGTAGACAGACCCGGCATCATCATAATCTGTGAACAAGCAATTTTGTTGAATATTTAATGACTGCGTAATACTTGGCTTTGTACGCGGACAAATGTATATTAATCTGCTATTGGTAATGTGAAATTATATTCTAAAAGGTTAGAACCTAATGCCGGTCTGCTTTTCAATATCATTAATTAGTGATTTTTACAAGCAAACTCTAATGAAAAAGTGAAAAGACTTGAATGGAAAAGTTCACATTAAATTAAACTATCGTTTTTAGCGCAAATAATTATATGCCAAAATCGTTTTTAGAGTAACATGTAATTTTCTCCGCTTCGCCAAAGTTCCAATATTTTAAGACCTCAATTTTTTTAAACTTGGCTGAAATGTTCCGAAGTTTAGAGATTTGTACAAGTATCTAGAAATTAATGAAAAATTACATGTATCCTCGAATGGCTCACGAATATCATAAAATAATTTAAAGAACATTCTTCGACTTGCCTCTCCAACCATAGGAACTATAAATTTAGCTCCGGTGGACACAAAAATATCGGTAACATCAAGAGTGAATCCAGTTGGTGCTCCTTTAACTGCTGGATCACCGGTCAGTGAGTTCGAGGTCTTTGCCATGCAAACCGGATATTTGTTATATCCTAATTCGTTGTATCTAGCTATCTTTTCTTTCACCTGAAATAGAAAATTCAATTTTCTGCGTTAAAGTTCGAGTATGAACAATGAATATGGTTAACATTCAAATTTTTATGGTGTTCAAATACGTATAGTTTCGCATTAACTATTGTCATTTTCAAAAGATCATTAAACTCGTTTTTATGATAAATATTACAAGAATTACTTTGTCAACAGTATAATGCAAAAATGGAAACACATTCTTACCGTATCAGCGAAAATAACTTTGCCAGCTCCGTACATTTCTCGAGCAATGACATTGACCTTATCCTCGATACTCAAGTCGAGGTCATAAAGGAACTTCATCTCGGATGGGTTTTCTACCGCTTTCAGCACAGCATCAGCAAGATCGAGCGCCCCTTCACCACCCTTTGCCCAGTGGTTGCACACAACAGCGTTGGCTGCGCCGCCCTTCAATGCCGCTGTCTTCACTAATTCCAATTCTGCAGGAGTGTCCGTCCTGCAAACCGAGTTGTGTATATTCAAATGTACGTATAAAAAAATTTGAACAGCGATTTTGAAAAACCAGATATTTCATAGAACCGTATGAGTTTTCGAAACTCAAACATCAAGTGGTATTTTCAGTTTGCATAACTCACGTGTGAACATTGATGGCGACGATCACGGGTACACCGAATTTGTTCCCGTTACTGATATGTTTCAAAAGATTGGGCAGACCCTTTTCCACGAGATCTAAGTGTTCCTCCACGTATTCTTTTTTCAACGGTGCACCAGGAGTGACGGCTGGGCCACCCCCGTGCATCTTTAAAGCCCTTACGGTCGTCACGAGAACAACAGCGTTTGGCGCGTGACCGGAAGTACGGCACTTTAGATTGAAAAATTTTTCCAAGCCAATGTCGGACCCGAAGCCGGCTTCGGTCACAACGATGCCATCAGGTCCGACGAGCTTGAGCGCTAACTCGTCCGCGATTATAGATGAACAACCGTGGGCTATATTGGCGAATGGCCCCGTGTGAACGAACACCGGTGTACCTTCGATACTCTGCATAAGGTTAGGTTCGATTGCGTCTTTCAACAATACCGCCATCGCGCCCGTCATACCCTGGTATAAGAGGGGAATATAGGTGAGAATGTAATCTGGAGATTGACAATTCGTTTTCTGATATCGCTGGAAGCTTTAAGGTTTTGGGTTTATTTTTCTGGCACTTCAAAATATTGAAATTTTGTCATATTGAAGACCCTTAATTCGATTTCTGTGGATCTCATATTTTTTTCAGTCCTGGCATTGGCGAAGTTCGCTGTTACTTACGAAATCTTCAGCTGTCAGTGGCTCTCCGCTCTTGCTGAAAGCAACGATTATTTCCCCCAGTCGTGCTTTCATATCTTCGACGTCGGTGGCAAGTGCGAGAATTGCCATGATCTCCGAACCAACGGATATTCGGAACGATGTTTCTCGCGTTAATCCCTTCTCCGTAGGACTCTGGCCGATCGTTATCTTCCGAAGAAACCGATCGTTCAAGTCTACCACTAAAATGCCAAATTGAACACCACATTAGTCTATCTTCACTTTCCGTAAGTCCGAACAAGTCAGACTTTTTCTTCATCTTGCAATTACGAGGATTTTTTTCTTGTTTCTTGGGACTACAAATTATGAACATGTGACAGTTTTTTAATTAAACTTTCAGTTTTGGATTAAACTTTCAGGCCAGTATATAGTCTGGAACATTTCAATACATGATTCAGAAAAAAAGTCTTATATTCCCCAAAGAAAGAAATTTTGCTTACGATTAACAAGTTTTTTAAATATGTATTTACTATACTATCATACTCATTGTTATATTGAACTATTTATTACTATTATTCAAAAGAGAAAAACTAATTAATGCTCAGAATTATCCACCTCGCGTCCAAACAATCCTTTCGGGATCGATATCGAGTCTTGCAAATTTCGAACGTTCCTCTTCGGTGAGACTTTCAGGATCTGTCTTATTGATTCCGAGCTTGTTCAGTCGTTTGAGTTGAATTTTGGAAAACTTTCGGACGCCTTTGACAGCGGGCACTAGTCGATCGTAGAGTGCTTTGTCAGTTTGAGTAGATTCATGGAAGTATCTCGCGTCGATCTGAGCCGCTAGAAGATTGTTTGCTGCGCTGACCGCGTGAATATCACCGGTTAAATGAAGATTGAATTCTTCCATTGGAATTACCTGGATAATAATTCATTATTGCTCAGAAGAACTGTCAATCAAATCTTAACGGTTGTCGATAGTCAAATGAAAAGATTCACTATTTTGTCGGAGCTGAAATAACTTTTAATTAATATTCCAGGCGATTAGGCAGTGAAACTAACAGTTGACAGCAAGAATGTTCAGATCTTTGTATGATCTTATCCAATTGTTTCTTTCAGGATTGCCATGTGTATTTTCGCAACTGGTCGTTCAAGGGAATATGAGAACGAACATCACATTGAAAGAAGTCCTTTAGCGAGTGGATTTAGTGAGGTTACATTTGACCGAGGATTCGGCTTAAATTAATTTTATTTCGCTTACCTGCGAATATCCACCACCGGCTGCTCCACCCTTGACACCAAAAGTCGGTCCCATGCTTGGTTGTCTCAGCGTGGCGAACGAATTTATATGCTTGTGAGCTGAGAGTGCCTGAACGAGGCCAAGTGTCGTCGTACTTTTGCCCTCGCCGAAAGGCGTCGGTGTTATGCCAGCTACCAGGACAAACTTTCCGTTTTTGCGGTTCTTCAGTCTCTTGAGAACACTCAGGCTAATCTTTGCCTTTTTCGAGCCGTAAAGACTGAACTCGTTTGGGAAAAGACCGATCTCCTTGGCCAACAGATCAATCGGCTTGGCATCATGGCCACGCGATATAGCTATATCGCTAGGCACTGGTTCGATCAAATTTAAGCGGGATGATCGAAGGTTCCACTTGTTCTCGAACAATTTCTCAGCCATGCGCTGTGCCGATATTACCGTATTCCTCATCAGCATGGCCACCGTTACTGGACCAACTCCACCAGGTACCGGTGTAATAAAAGATGCCACCTTCGCTGCTCCCCCGTAAGCAACGTCACCCACCAGGCGAGAACCCGATTTTTTCGTTGCGTCTTCGAACAATTATCCGTAAATATATTATAGCGTTTTTAAGAAGCAACATTCATTCGAGGTTTAAACGTTTCGCTAATTAATTGAAGGACGCTCATTATTTTTGTGAAATATTTGAACACTCGTCCTCTAGCAGAACTTTATCGATAGTTTTTTTTTATACGCGCAGTCAGTGGACATTTTCGTACAATGATCATTCTATAATTCGTAAATTCTTACCAGGAATGGCATTTATACCGCAATCAATGACGACCGCGCCAGGCTTGATCCATGATCCCTGAACAAATTCTGGTGACCCGATTCCAACCACGAGGATATCAGCTTCCGATACCTTACGAAGCATCGATGAACACAAATAGTCACTTTAGAAGAAAGTATTTTATGTAAATACGGATGCTGAAATTTGATTTCCAAAATTTTAGCAATTTCATAACGTTGACAGTTATGAAATCTATCGAAAAATAATTATTTTCGTTGCTTTTCGATGATACAAACTGCAACCGCATTTACTTTTGACAATAAAACATTGTCAGCATATTTCAATAGAATTTGAATATTACTATAGTAGTGGAAAACGTTTGTTCTATCGGGGGCACAGAAAGTACGGCTTTGAATATTTTTACGAGAACTCACGATCTTCGGTATGTCTTTGGTTTTGGAATGGCAGACGGTGACAGTTGCGTTGTGCCATTTGAGTAACTCGGCAATCGGTGTACCGAGGATCTTGCTTCTGCCCAGAACAACAGCCTGAGCACCAGCTATTTCGACCCCGGTTCTACGCACGGTATCAAAAGTGCAATGAAGCGAGTAAAAAAAAGTGTATCACGTAAAAATGTTCCAAATTTTCAAAGAATTCATTTTTCATACTTTTGAATCAGCTTGATACATCCGATCGGTGTGCATGGCAAAAAGCCGGTCATATCTCCGATAGCCACCCTACCCTCGTTAATGGTATTGAGCCTGAAAAAAAATTTGAAAAGATAAAAAACTGTTAAGACTGGTTCTGATTTGGTTCGACCATCGTTAAAATGGTTCGACAGTGCTCATGAAAGAATGTTTGTGTTTCGATAGCTCCAATCTCTTTGGGAGTGGGATATTGTGACGCTAAAAAATGATCGTGTGCCCATGAAAACGTCCGAGTAAACACTACGTATCTTTTATTAGCTCGTCACAAATGTTTATTCAATGGCTTCCCTCGTGATGCAATATTTTACGTAATCTCGGAGAGAACTGATAAAAGCGGTGACGTTCAATTGAACGTAATAAATAATCTTTCATCGTGTCAAAGGTCTCGTGCCATGCTGATTTCATAAATTTCGTTTATCAGTTTCGTAACGCTTGTGCCACTTTTACGTTTTCTCGATTCACAGCACTGGCTTTTTTTTGGTTTCATTCCCATGAATCCTAACTTAATCTTGAAAATGTAGCGTTTGTTGGTGGCAAACGTCAGCATCCCTAATGTTAGTTCAGACTAATTTTGATACGAGGATAATGTCGTGGACTACGTTTGATCGATTTTCAGTTGCGTCATCATCGGTAACTTGATGGAACTTGTGCCTTACAGTAATCGGCGCATATACTTTTTGTATGATACTCCAGTGATTAGGTAACGCCATCAGGGAGCCGTATTTTTGCTCGCATTGGTTTCTCATTGAGTCGACTTTTCATAGTTATTAAAATTTCTTCTTCATTCTTGGTTGTCCGTCCTGTACAAGTGGAGGATTTGAAAATGAAAAGAAAGTACTAACCCATCGACATCCTTATCGGGCGAGACTGCATCGGTGATCAGGTGGGAATTTATTTTGTTGACACTGTCGAGAGGCATTTGAACGATAATTCCATGAATCGATGGATCATTGTTGAGTCTATTGATTTTATTTAAAAGCTCCATTTCCGTCGTTGTCTTCGGTAGATTCAGGTGACAAGCTGTCATTCCTATTTCCTTCGCTGCTTGCATCTTCATTCGTATGTACACGTTCGAATCTTCTCGAGCTCCAACCTGTATTATCGCCAGACCTGGGACAAAGTCAGGTAACCTTTCCTTCATGGCTGCTACCTCCTTTGCCAATGATTCACGAACTTCCCTATAATTTTTTCAACCGATCAAAAATGTGCGTCTATCTTAATCATGAACACCATTTTTTTCTTGTATTTTTATGGGAACGAAATATAACAAAAAAAATGGAACACATTTATATGGCTTGGTGGCAGGTGCTAAAGTAAATTAACGATCAATGATTTTTACTCGGTTTCGGATATTAAATAATGAATGAACAACAGCTTCCAGAGGAAATTCTGATTTTATTATTCTATTTTTTAAGTTCACTTTTATACGTCAATTGTATCTTCAATTTTATGTCTTCACTTGAACTATGACAACGAATAAAAATTAAAACTTATAAACTTATAAAGCATAATTATTGACAAATACAATAGAAATAAATTTCTATTTTACATTCGCCAATACAAAGAAAAATGTGTTTATTTATTAAGAAATGAATTATTAAAAAAAACAAAAGTAGTCACGTTTTGAGGAATGAACTTTTTTGTTAACTGTCACGACTCAATCGAACGATGCATTCGTGTATTATTAACGAAAATAATAGTTACAAATACATTAATAATACATGAATTATCAATTGAATGAGTTTGAAACTGACAAATAAAACAATTTATGCAAATTACGACAACGATAAGCGTAGAATGTTTATTTATAAAAATTCCATTATTTTCCAAACCTCATTGGGAATAATTTAATTATCAGGTATTGGTCGTACTCACTTGGCAAAAATTGTGCCGGACAGCACAACACCACGCACGTCCGTTGCCATTCTCCTGTTGAATGTTCTGCGAGCACGTGTCGATTTGAATCGGAAAAAATTTGTTTTTCAGACTATACGACGCTTGAGAAAATATAAATGTTTACGAATAATGCAAAATGCTTGATCGATTTGGAACGTTCGATGAACGAAGTATATTAGCCGGGTTTTGAAAGCGAACGATGAAATGACTTTGCCAAGCTCAAGTTCGCGAATGTATCGTTTCTTCACGGGGCGAATGTTTTCCAAGCGCTTTATCGCTTCTAACCGTACAGTGGAATATTCGTGTGTGTGAAACAAGCCGATTGCGTGTAGGAACCACCAAACGCATACCGGCTTCGAAGTATCTACTCCAGCGGTTCCCCCTTCAAATCTTTTATAACCAAGTCTTTCATTTTCGTAGCCCGCCTGGCAGTGGCTCTCAAAAGTTACGCGTAATGGAATTTCGTGAAAAAAAAGCGCTCACATTGGAAACAGTGAACCCCATAAAAAATGTAAATTTATGTGTCAATTTATTGATACTTAAAATTTGGCATTATATTTGACGGAATAACGTCGAATAAAGTAAGTATATAGTTAATATGTATTTTTAACTTTTAATGTTTAATCGATGTAGCAGCTTCACGATGGAATCGATTTAGAAATTAGAAATTAATTAAATAATCAATATTTCTTACGAACCGTCTTTAATAATATCATTGATAACTGGAATTCAGCTAAGGAAACGCAGATCAACTCCTGATTTAACAACTTTTTATAATTTAATATCAATAAACAGAAAACTCGAATAAAAATGAGAATAACGATATTAAATTTACATTTTTATTTAGAAACTAAAATGAAATACTAAAAAAGAAAATCCATTAAAAAACACCTGTTGACTTTAATAATGAATTGAACTATTCACTTATAGTTTTTTGTACTTATTATTGTAATATTAAATGTTAGCATTAATATTTAACGTTATGTATTTATATTTTGTACTATATTTTTTAGTAAATCCATATTTCACCAGATATTTACACTTAGTAATTAGGTTTATAAATTTGTTTAAATGGACTACACTTTTTTGGACGGTACTACTCGGTGTTTTTATTCATTATTGATACAAAATACGTCGAAGCAGTTAAGGTTATAAAGATTGTTGTAATGGCGAATAATTTTAAGGCGAATAATTCTGATAATAATTCTATGAGTAACAAAAGATCGATACTGTAAGATTTTTCAATAATTGCAATAATAAAGACAACGATGAAACGAACAACAACGAATTTAACTTGCGTCCATACTTCGCGATCTGTAGTATTCCGATCATAGATGTGTCCTGGTGATGGCTAGCCGAAAACTAAAAGCTACATGAACATTTTCTCAGGCCCCCTGGACATTCTATGGGAAATAAAAAAAAGGAACGAGTGAAAAGATCTTGACGCGTTATCATCTGGCAATGGAAACATGAAGCGATAATCTTTGACTCTTCATGCGTGAGGAAGGAAACAGGCTGGTCGGAATGCTTCAGATTGTTGACATTTTAAATCTATGATTCTTGATCGTCACGAGGGCTGCAGGTCTCCCACTGTATATTACTTTTAGAAATAGACGAAAGCTGTTCGTTAATCGATCATTTGACGGAAAAAAATTGGTAGAATATCAAAAAGATTGCGATTTTTACTTTATTGAGTTTATTGTTTTGTTTGTTGTTCAATGTTCAATGTTATCAATGTTTCCACTCGAAACCATTTCAAGTAGGGAAACGTGGTGGAAATTGTGGGCTCTCAAAGAAACCTCTAAATAAAAAACGAAATATTATATATTTTATATTCATCGTTAATAATAATCGTCCATTTGTTTTTACGATTTCCAAACGATTCTTTATGGCCTCCAGAATCCTCTGAATACTTATGATTGATTTTTATGGATTCTAGGTAGAAATGGTCAAAAATAATTTTCAAATGTTCGTACTTTCATTCTCTGGCACGATAATATCTGGAACGATAATTTTCAATCCTCAAACGACTGAATATTTAAAAAAATGCTGAAGAATTATTTGATTTTAAATTAGTTTACGATTTTTTTTCGAAAAATCGATATAGATTCGGAACGGTATTTTCCACACGTCCTTAATACATCAAAATAATGAAAATATGTTTTCGAACTGTTTTCGCACGAAAAATATTTAACCCGAAAAGTAAAAAAATCGAAAAGTTTTGGATATTGATTTCAAGCGTTTTTTATTTATTTATTTTTTTAAATATTTACCATATTATTGATAGCATATCGGATTTGTGTAATAAAGAAATAAACAAGTCCTGTATTGTTGAATCGTTGCACGATAGTATCGGAAGTAATCCTCCTAAAAGTGTTCCGCGTTCGAGTGAGATAGGAACCGAGACGGTTTTCAATTAACTAAATTCGCGGTATGTTTCGAAGTTCCATTACCCCCTTGCAAGCTTTACCGTTTAAACGCTCAGCTACTGTATAGCTGTAACAGCCAGCTTCGAAACTTTGCCGCGAGAAACTGGACAAAAACATTTTCCTGTGTGACGTTATATTCTACGAGACTCCACGATTTTCGACCGTTTCCTTGAAATTGAACCAAACAGTATGGAAGAAACTTTAGTGTCCACCCAAGGTTTGAAGACTTCCATTAATTTATAAAAGATATTCCGGACCATTAATGTCCATTATGTTAATTATTAATCAAATTTTTATGGCGAGAAGTTATCACAAAGTGACTCGAAAATCGATCTAATACTATGAACTAGGAATAAATCTCAGTTCGATCAAATGTCTGGAAAAATTGGAACTGAATTAAATCAATGAGAATATTTCAATAACATAAAATATTAATTAAATTAATTTGCCTGGGCTCAATATATAAATATTTTTGTATGTAAATTGCGAACGTATTAAATAATCTTGAATAAAATTGTCAATCGTATGATCTATGAATTTCGCGATAATTTTTCAATGTACGGTCAATGAACAATTCTTAACAACATTGAATAAAAAATGATTCTTTATTGTTGATCAATCCCTGAAGTTTGCAGTTTCGAGCGATTAGCAATCTTCATTACCCAATAAAAAATCATTATTAATAACAGATGTCCAGCCACGGTCGATAAAAGCGACAAGTTAAAAAAACACTGCGTTTCTTAGTTGCCAATTAAAATAATCGTTCATCGTCAGTCAATGACTTTGAAGGTCTAATCAATTATTTTTCCAACGCTCTCAACTTCTTTCCAATCAAAGCTTGCATACTTTCTACACATTGTTGATCGAAATTAATTCACAGAAAAAGACATGCCAATTCAAAATTATTCTCACAAGAGAAATGCTTGTTAAAATTAATCGATAGCTGACTAACGATGAAAGGGTGGAACGATGGAACGTTCATTTTCTTCGTATCAATGTGTATTCTCGTGCATTCGCAATAAAGATTGGAAATATCTGCGCAAACAAAGAGATATCTTTTAATTAATGATATTCCATGAATTATCATGAAAAATGAACATTTCAGTGTTTCGTAACTTAAAGTAATAGGCGGATGAACTTTCTGATTAGAAGCAAAATTATTATTTTTTCTATACTGTAATATAACAATACGACAATTATTGATTCGTTAAGTCAATACATCGAACCCACAACATTTGAAAAATACATGCAGATCGAACATTCGAGCATAAATAATTAATAGTTTGCGATTAGATACGGACTACGCAAAAAGTGGAAAATTTCACGAAAACAGTCAAGATTACATCTGTTTCATAAAAAATATAGGCTACCGGACATTACAAGCAGATATTATTGATTTCAGCGATTAATTTTTGCTTTCGCTGGTTTTTCGCGAATATCTGTATATGAAATTCCGGTTGGTAAGACTACTCGAGTCAAGCTGATTGCTATTTTGAAAGGTCATTTTTTATAATAATGATTGAACATCTTTACTACCACCATTTCTTGAATCAATATTTCCTTACCAAGAGTATTGTTATGCTTAAATGTATTTTATATTTCTATTACGAGATTCCAAAAATTATAGATTTACCTTTGACTAATTGATCGACCTTGAATTTGACCCAAGACGTTTTTCAAATTGTTGTATTTCGGTAAATATGTATTTTTTTTTCTAGCGTCGTTTTTGGTTTGGTTTGTTAAACAATATTTTATGGTTGTATTATATAGTATTTTATCCATTAATTTAATCCATATTTTATTTTTCTTATTTGGTAAATAATCCATATTTTATGTCTTTTAATTGAAATATCGACAGAAGCGAAAATTGAATGCCAAAACGTTCGCTCAAAGTGCAGCATGCTTTGAAAAATAGATACTTAAAGAAAAAAATTGATGGCTCAAAACGACTCAGTGTGCACTCGAAGGAAATCCATGGGTATACGCGAGTCGACGCATAATAGTGGTGTGCTTATAATATAATCAGCAGGGTTCCTTTCAAGGTTGTTAAAAAGTAAGAAGGTCAAAAGCCATAGCAATCAGCCGGTAGATCAGCAAGATTAACCGAAATCGCCGTATGACCGATGGTGGTAGCGGTAAGATCACGTGTCTTCTCGTACCCTCGAGAAATAGAATGGATGTCCGAGGGAACGTGCGTTTTCCGGTTAACTCTCCCAACGCTTTCTAGGCATAATCTCAGGGGTTCCGATTCACTGTCCGTATTATTCTCTGCGTACGGTACCACCGAGATTCCCGAGGGGATTCGCAACGGTGGGTGTTATGTTGTATTATATCGAAGGGGGAGAGAAAACCCAAGGTCTATGTAAGATGACGAGTCAGACTCGAGTCCGCAGAGGAGCTTTGACGAGAGCCATGCAATCATTAGTGAAAATCCTCGTCCATTCCGCAGGCAACGAGCCAGGTTTTCATGATTTTTTATCAAGTCGATCGAAGTAACATTATCAAAGGCTTAACATTTTCAAAGCGGATTAATTCAAGCGTTGACTCCTGTGAAGCAAAAGTATGCATTTTTTAAAAGAGATTTTTACGGATTGAGAAAAGTGGGGGAAAGCTGGGGGAGAAATTACGAAATAATGATGATGACGATGGTAAAGATGACAGCGATGATGACGATGCTGATTATTATCATTACTATTATTTATGACTTTGTCGAAATCTCGAGTCTACTCAGAACCTGTAACTAATATAAAATAACAAAATAAAACCCAAACAAAGAATTTAGTAAAAAATAAAAGAAATAATACGATGTAACACAGAAAAATAACGTAATATGTGTATTAAAGTTAATAAAAGGAAACAAGAGAACGTGAGTAAACATAATATTAGGTGTAGTAAAAAGAAATCCATGATTATTCGAATAAATGGCTTGCGTAGTAAAAACAAAATAAGTAAAATAAAAGTCAATAAAAGGTAAAAGTGAAAAAATTTGTACAATTCAAAATCAAAGTAAATAATGATACAAGTAAACAAGAGAACGTAAGAAAACATAATATTAGGCGTAGTAAAAAGATATCCATGATTCGTCGAAGCCATTTATTGGAAGAATCATGGATTTCTTTTTACCACACCTAATATAACGAAATAAACAATAACGATGAATGCTTAAATATTACATCACAGAAAAAGTCAACCGCTGGTAACAACGTGTTTTAACGAATGTGGAAAAAGGCTGGATTTGACGATTGCAAGGGGGGCGAGAGAGGTGGAGAGTATAGGAGATAAAATGATTGAGAGATATCATGGGGTATTCCTCGCTTGTGGATATTGGTAGCCCTCGTGAGATTGCATGACCAGGCGGGGCAATCAGTTCCAGGACGTAACCAGAGCCTGGTCGATCCTCCTTTCGGTCGCCTGATAAGTCGATCCCCTTTCCGTCTCCTTTACTCGTCCCTTAAATCTCTACGAGTCTCTGTACCTTGTCTTCGATTATTTTAATCGTTCACCCTGCGAGGCTTCTTTGATTGTCTCGCTCATCAACGTTTCTCCCTGCGGGTTTCCTTCTTATCATTTAATCAAAATATTAAGCTTGGGATCCAAAATATTTATTAATTTTCAATATATTTTGTAACGAAAGTATTGGGTTGATAAAGTAGGAATTCAACGAACAATTAATTCGTTATTTTACCAAGTTCGAGCCTGGAATCCGGAATATTATTGATAAAATATGGATTTTCGATTATCGTTTAAACAAAGTGGTAACGTTGATTATAAGATAGCTGGATCGATATGAAATGGAAAAAATCTAGTTTTGGTATATATTAATGAAACTTTCATACGACGGCTTTGAAGTTTCGTTTATCGTTTAGGTATTATAAATGAAATTGACGAACTCGAAAAACAAAAATGCCGACTGCGCGAAAGTAACATAAAGAGGTGTTCGCGAATGGGATAATCACATCATCATATGCGCCACGAAAAACTCCGGAATCTCTTTCGAGATGGACTTCGTCGAAGTGGGTCATAAACTCGTAAAGTAGAAAGTACTACATCCGGGCAAGCCTTTTACAACCTTGAGTGGTCACAAACATTCGCACTGAATTATTCAAGGGATGCTTTCCGTTCCATCCAATTTACTACAGTTTGGGCACAGCTTGAATTACGACTTCTACAAAATAACAATTCGATAACTCAACTTTTCGATCGAATATTGATTCATAATTAGAAAACGATAAAAATATCGAACGTCGTACGAATATTGAAAATCTGTCAGATACGTTGTTGGCAATTTACCTGCGCCGAAAAATAATGATTATATTTATCGGCAGACAACCATATGGGAATACCAGATTTCCTAGAATAAAAAATCAAATTACCATACCAAATTATATCAATGAAAAAATGCAATGAAAGTACCGGATTGCTCGAATCAATAATTCGAATAAAAATATGAAATTGGTTAAATTAAAAAATCGAATAAAAGCACGAACTTGCTTAAATCAAACGATCGTATGGAACACCAAATTGATTCAAACGGAAGACGAAACTTTTTAAATTACGAGTCGAAATCGCTGCTGCAATTCTGTAACTGCTGATTATTTTCGGCATTGAAATTTCGAGACGAATATTGAAATTAATGTTTTTACAGGATGTTGAACGTTCAATCACAGTGCTAATATGATTCGACGTGATTAATTGACGTAATTACGTATCGAAGATTCATCTTGCCCTGTGGCAAATGTCCAAAGGTTCATACCCAAAAAGGGTTTCCGTTTGGTCGGAGAGAGTCGAAAATAAGATAGGAAGCGAGAGATAGACACACAGAGAGAGAGAGAGAGAGAGAGAGAAACCATTCGAGATTGAGCTCCAGCAATAAATAGATGATTGAAGGTGGCCCTCCTCTGCGCTACGAGAGGACGGAAGGGATATGAAATTAATACAAGTCTATCGTCGCTTCTGTACTTGATGCTGACTCGGCACAGCCTCTTTGGTCGAGCCTCGAAGGCATCCCTGGAATCCTTAGGCCGTTCGACCGGAAGGGCCCCTTCGATGCGAATATCAAGGAAATTGGATGGGTCGAGGAGCTGCTCGCGCCTCCATACGTATATACTTGTTTTCTATATTATCGATGCTAAGTCTCCAACGATCCCAACAAACTTTTGTCTGCCCCTTCCTTCCATGCTTCGATTTCCTTAAACATTACGGGGAATATTGTTCACGAGCCAACGTCGCGATATTCCGTGGTCGTCCGAGACATACTTGCCACGAAATGTTTCCTAAATATCGATTTCCCAATACGAATACGTCTAATAGAAGATTCGAGGTTTCCAACACCAATATATTACGCGTAGTAAAAATAAATCCATGACTGATATCAATCGATCGCTTTAGCTATCTGTATCTCGCGTTGTATAATTCCGATCGGGTTACACTATATGGAATTAGTAAAACAAGATTTCGTACCGAATAAACTTTTCCAATAGTTTTCTGATTGGCTGACGAGAAAATAATGGATTTCTTTTTACTAGATCTAATATATTCAATAAGAGCGTCCGGACTTGGATTTGACGCTTACACTTGCCGAACTATCATCGTTAATGCAGCTCTAAATGCTACAATTATTTGTTACGATTATTTTCGAATTATTTTATAATAGCTTCGACCAGTCAAAACTGATTGCAAAAGATCGGGTTACACTAAATGGAGTTAGAAAAACGAGATTTCGTACCGAACAAACTTTTCCAATCGTTTTCTGATTGGCTGACGAGAAAATAATGGATTTCTTTTTACTAGATCTAATATATTTAATAAGAGCGTCCGGTCTTGGATTTGACGGTTACACTTGCCGAACTATCATCGTTAATGCAGCTCTAAATGCTACAGTTATTTGTTACGATTATTTTCGAATTATTTTATAATAGCTTTCGAGCAGTCGAAACTGATTGCAAAAGTTACACACTTATCCGTTCAACGAATCATTCGGAATACTCTATTTAAGTGACCGCCGTCAGCCCGGAATTCCCTGAGATGTTCACTCGGCGTTCCTCATTCTCCTCGATTTCAACTTGTTCCCAAGCACCGTCGAAATGTTTGGCCACTCTATTCCGGATGTTTGTCCGCGGCAGCGATGGACTTGGAACACTTTGCACGCCGAAAGCTCGACCCTTTTACCAAGATTGAATCACGACTCGCTTACACGTATTTTTTTAGCCCTACATGTGAGAGCCCTGCTGTACTCGTTTCGATGTTTTTTATTTTTTTTTTTTTTTTTTGGACCATCATTTCCGTGCACTTTTACGTTTATCGATGCGCTTTTGAAAAGCAATTGGACGGGAAATGATCCGCTGATTTAATTCTACGATGTATTCCCATGTATGATGGCGATGGGATATTTTTGTACTTCCGGTTCAGTTGAGTGATATCCGTATTGAATTTTCGAGAAAGATTGGAACATTCGTTTGAAATATATGATTTGCATTATGAGGAATAAATATTATATATAACATATATAAGATATTTAAAAAAAAATGGTAATTTATTAATTATTTAATAAATTTTCGTTTGATTAAATAATCCAAACATATTAAATATAAAGTCGATTTTAATTTATAACGTGACAGCGAAATTGATGTTCATCACGTCTAGTGTATCAATTATATTTAAATCGCAATTATATTATTGCCAAGAATGATAAAAACGAATATGCAAAGTGGGAAAATAAGTGGGATATAGTCGACACGTAAGAGATAAGGATCTTGTACGGAAGGACTGCATAAAAAAATAGTAAGAACATATATTCAGTAAATTGTTAAAAAAAGTTTATTGATTGTTTAAAATTTCAGGAAAATGTTTTCATGCATATCTGTGTGTCTCGCCGTAACTCTGATGAAAATAAAGTGTTCACACTCTTTCGATGCGTTGGCGGATAAAAATTAAGTACTTATCCTTACTTATCCAATTAATTATCATTTTTTAAATATTTTCTCATTCATTTATCGTTTTTCAAATTTTTTCTTAATTATTTTTACTTCTTAATTTTTTTGTCAATGATTCATGCTTTTTTTTTTATTATTAAAAAAAGCTTTCATCATTGACAAAAAATAAAGAAATACAAATAATTTATGAAAACTGAAAAAAAGGACGAATAATTGACCAAAAATAGAGACGTAAAAATAATCGATAAAAAATAAAACAAGAACAAATAAATTAGAAAATAAGAAGAAAAAAAACGATGAATCTCCCAAACAAATGTATGGGAGATTCGAATAAAAAGAATTAAACATAAAAATTGATTTTGCGTATTAATCGTCCATTCGGTTCGTCCGGTCAGCGATAAGTACGAAACGTGACGATAACGAGGTAACGGGTATTGCATTTCTTGGCTTATACATTGATATTTCGTATTCTCCCCATAACGATCGGTTGCGGGGTCGCGGAAGGGTGCAGGGATGGGGGCTTCTCGATAGTTTCGAGAGTTTCCGTCCAGAGATGGGATAACACGCACAACTGCCTTCGGGGCATGAACAAGAAAGATAACTTCCCTTCGCGAAAGGGTAAGACGATGGCGCGCGCCAGAGGGGTTGATTGGGTTGCGTCCATTCCATCCAACGTAAGGCTCAGCTGCCGAGACGTTCGTCCTCTTCCATATCCACCCTTTCCAAAACTTCCGAAGCCTCGATGCTCCGGCGTATTGCCTCGCACTAGCCTCTCGCTCGCTCCTTCTCTCTGATGAAAGCGAAATTGTACCGTCCAAAAGTATGGCCGACCAGATGCAATTTCCAAAGGGGTTCACCCCCTGCGTCTAAATCTGCCCTCCCTGGGACCCCCATGTTGAAAACCGTAAAGGGGAGAGAATCGTGAAGAACCATCTTAGCTTTCCGATATTTTAGGTATGGAGTATTCATCATCATTGATAACAAGTTTCTGGAGTGACGGTGTGATTTTTAATATCGACAAGTTTATTATTTTATTATGGCGTATAATTATGTTACGTAACGATTGAAGAAACGCGATTGAAACTTCATTGCCATTTTGATAACTATGAGTATCGAAAATGGTTTTATTTTCATGGATGTAACTTGGGTAGCTGAGAATATAAATATTATGGAACAGTGTGAGTATTTATTCAATAAATAAATAGGAAATTAATGAAATTCTTATTCAATATAAATTTATAATAGACATAGAGTGTATGTATACATATAATATATAAGTATATATTTAAGAAGGAGATATGTATTCGCGTATTATTTAAAAAATCTTTCTAATCATAAATTGTAACTTCAAACTACAAAGATGACGTTTGTTTCGATCGTAATACATTTTCGTTCGTCATCTTTAATTTCCAATCAATTTATTCGTCCAATTCGTATGTAACTAAATTATTTGTTGGAGCGAAAAATAATTTTCTAAGATTCACTTTTAGAGTATGTTTTTAATATTTTTAAAGGAATTATAAATATAAGTATCTTCAATGTTAATGTTATTGGCAATCAATGTTTACAGTTTTACAATACACGTGTGCATTATTAAGCTGGCTTTTGTGTGTTTTTATTTTATTCGTTATTTTACGCGTGTCCGTGTCTGTAATTTTGTAAATTCAAATTACGAATATTATTAAGGAATACGAAAAACGGAGGGTAATTTATTCGACTCGCAATTTTCTTGGTTCGATGTACGTTGATGAATTATTATTATTGACGAATTGTATTTGATTATGCAAGTCTGAAACTGATTGGTGCTCTCATTTCTGAGAACGGTATTTCTAAAGAACGTCGTATCAATTGAGGTCGCGTGTAAAGACGAAAATTGGTTGGTTCCAATCACCATTAAGTCATTGAAATCATCGAATCCAATTTGCCAAGATACTACCCTAGTTTACGTAATTTTCTTTGATTCGACGTTACAAGTTGAGTAATTTGCAATTTATTGCTCCATTAATAACCCGATTCAGTCTCGATACACTTTCATTCGTGATGGGAATACACGAGTGCGCGTGAGCTTGTCGTTGAGAAAGATAGCACGGTGCGCCGCTGAGTGGAGTTATACCAAAGGGTCTCCTCAAGTTGACGAAACTCTCCGAGAACCACTTTGGAGTCACTCCCACCAGCGGTGACTTGACCGGCTATATCGAGTTATACATTTCCACCCTTTGAAGCTCGAGCTTTGCGGTTACTTTGGTCCTTTCGAACCATCTTCGAGGACTTCTGAAGAAATTCTCTATGGCCTTATGGAGGTTCGAGAAAAAAATGTTCTGAAGAATTAATTACGAGTTAATGGAAAGTAAAAAATGGATCTCCGGGTCAATTGGACTCATCAAAAACGAAATGGACTTATTGAAAACGAAATGGACATAAAAAACGAATTGGTATGGATTTTTTTTTATATTGCGAGGTCCAACTAAATTTATTCAAACAAACCCAAACGAACTAATTTACAAATCAATGAAACTTATCGAAAACGAATTGGAATAGAACTTTTCTAATATTACGTCATCCAAGTACGTTCACCCCTCTCGTTCAATTCTTTAACGAGCGTAAGTGAAGCAATTTATTTGTAAAAGGTGGCTTTTCATTTTCAAGTCATCGATCGAGTCGCGTTGTCGCTTTGGCGAATACGAAAACGAGTTTAGGCAAATTTAAATTTCGCGTTTACCGGGACGATATAAAAAAGCTGAGTGGTACTGGGGTCAATGAGAATTTCGTTTCAACGATAAATTTGTACTTTCAATCCATTCGAAACTCGTAACTGATTAAATGCCTCCAAACTCGTCGAGCTCGCGATAATTTCAGCCGGTGTTGTTCAATGATCCAAATTTATACTATTATCCGTAAATAAATAATTGCAGCGACCGTAGATTCAAATTGCTCAATACGAAATCAGCGTTCGATGTGCATCCTCACGAGGAACCGTGTCGCATCAGCTTTCCTCCAAGCGTTGTAATGAATTAATTTCTTCGAATACGAAAATATATCACGATTGGTATATACCGTGCGGTAAAATTTTTTTTCCCGCCATGACCAGATGTCATTTGCTTCGATCAATCTCCAACAATCGAGAAATTCGGAATAGAAATCTCGGTTGAATGATTTACGAAGTAATAATACATTAAGCCTAGAATAGCCATTGGAAATATCAGTCCTCTGTCGTCATTGTCATTCGAAAGTTTCGTTCCTGAAGAAGTCTTCATCCGGTTAAAAAGTAGTCAAACGAATTCTGCGATCTCGGAGATTTAATCGGATGCAAAAACAGAAAAATTGTTTTCCCCAGTGGTAAAAAGACACTAATATCGATGCAAAGTGCGTATACCGAGGTTAATTTCGACCTCGCATTCGAGTCAAACGAAACCCATCGACCAAACGTTTAATCAAACTACCATCAAAATACATTTTTTTACGGAACCCTAATGTCAGGCGCGATTATCAACGGCGTTGAAAGTGTCGAGCAATTGATTTGAAAATGGAGTCTTATTCTTGGGTATTAATTTAATTTGCCCGTGCGGGTACCGTGATATCCTCCTGGATAGGAGGTGGGTATATGGCAAGGGGGTGTCAGTTGGAGAGAGGAAGAGAGGTATAGAAATAGATAGATACCAGAGGACGTAGGAAGGTCTCGAGTTTCGAGCAAGTCCTCTCAATCACGACGATCTCTCCTCCCACGAGAACGATCGTTCGACGAGAGAAAGAGAGAAGCTGAGGGTAGGAGGAGGTAGTGAGTAACTTGGCAGTCGTTTGTGTCCAGGCGAATGGTGTAGCGTACTCTTCTGTTCCTCTCCCTCTTGTTTCATCCCGCGGTCTTCCTCTCTTTCACTCCTTAGCGAAGAACGAAGCGTCTCGCAGTCCTCGACACGCGAGAACCGGGAGAGCCTCTCGCAGGCCCTTCTACCCCTTGGAATAACCTTAGTTACTTTGCCGGACTGTTAGGTTACCGTACCCGGTATGGCCAAAGTATGAAACTCCCCGGCCCTCCTAGGAGAGTCCTAGGTAATCACCGAACTTCGTTGCTCCCTCTGGAACCTCTCTGACCACCCTCGAACCTCTTTCTACCACCCCCTCTTTTCCTACCCCTACCCTTAAACCCGACATCGCGAGCCGATATAACTTTGCTCCTGAGGGGGCACGGAGAGTACTGTGCTCTTCGTGATTCTCCTCCTCTCCTGCTTTCTCTTTTCCTCCCTCTCTCTCTCTCTCTCTCTATATATCTTTCCTTGGGTTCGTACATATACCACTTTTCACCACTGCATCACCCTTCCTTGACCGTCTCTTTCTTACCGAACGATTGCCACTCGCTCTCCTCGCAAACGCTCTCCCGGCTTATTTCCTTTTCAACCCTTGCCCCATCTACCCTCTTCTTCACCCACCGCTTTAATTATATCGCTGGATATTCTTAGAAGTCCTTTCTTTCACCCTAAGGCTCGAGGGGAAAGAAGCAAGGGCTTCCTGTTTCCTTAAAGGCGGGGTAAAGGCAGGTTTTAAACGCAGGGAAAAGGCATATTTTCGTGATTCTTTTCTGGCGACGTGAACAATATTTTTTTATTCAATATATCTACGTATCGTGGTATCACTTCTGAAGTACGTTAGAAAATATCTTCAATAACAAATATTGATCGATACGCCTGTGACGACGAATCTCCGGAGGGGCCTTGAAAAAAAGTTTTTTTTCAGTGTTTTCAGGCCTTAAAAAAAAGTTTTTTTCAAAAGTTTTTAAAACTTTACGAGAGAGAGAGAGAGAGAGAGAGAGAGATTATGAAAATACACGATTCATGCGGGAGCTTCGCCGATTAGAATCCCCGGGCTCTTATCTTCGGGATTCGCGATCCAGTTACTGTATACATATATATGTGTGTATATATAGGGTGACTCAATAAAAAAGAACACCTGACCTATCTTTGCTGGATTTGAAAATAGCAAGTGCATGCATATCGGTATTCGACTGGTTCCGTAATGAAGGAAATGTCAATAGCAATATTGGTTCATCGATCATTTCGAAGGTCATCGAAGATTTTTCCAAAATAAAACGTCATTTTTGTTTCCTTGCACATTGTAGCCGTCGTATAAACGAATTGAGACAATGTTACGTGTCCCTATTCGTATAGAATTTAATATGACCTTCGAATGATCTTGACCCGTTTACAGAAAGTTTACAGAGTTTTCTAGGCTTCCGAAAAATCGGAAAAAATTCTGGGTTACTTATAGCAGTGTCTAATACATGGTCCAGCAGGTGAGAAACTCAAAAGTTGAAAACCGTTGTTAATAAAAATTGAAGAAAATTAAAAACGTAAGAGATAAAATTCAGTTTTTAATTTTGACTTTTTTTTCCAAAGATCCAGTATGCACACGCTGGGTTAATTCTAGAAATATTAAATAATCAATGACACTACGTATAAGAGGTTTTGCCTGTCAGCGATGTTTACGTGTCATTGATTTTCAGGTGTTCCGTTTCTCGTGGATCACCCTATGTATATATGTACAATAAGGCGCTGCGTATTCGTCGGACGTCGATCCTTTGCCTAACCTAACAATGGTCGCTCATTATCTTGAACAAAAGCACGAACCTCCGAGCCTCGTTCTCTCCTTCATTCTCGCTCATCCTTTTTCATTCTCCTCCTTCGTAGACAAGGATATCCGTAAGGATCTCAGAGGGAAGACGCTCCTCTCGCGTAGCGCTGATATAAGCCTACTAATGGATTCCTTCAGCGGCAGATGTCGTCGACTTAAGATTGACTGACTTCGTTAGAAATTAATTACGAGAGAGTTTACTTGGAACGTCTGGTAAAGGTGCTTAGCCTAGGGATGCGAGGGCTGCGATCTCACCGACGCATGAGATTTACTCGTTGCCAAAGATTTACCGGCTGTCGCGAACAAACCTTGAAACTTTATCCTCCTCGTAAACGCTTCTCAATGACGTTACTAACGCGTCACTTTTTCGCGCCAAGAAATTTCGCGTATTTGTTTGGGTTTATTTGAGGTTGTTTCGGTTTATTTGGGTTTATTTGGATTTGTTTGGGTTTGTTTGGGTTCCTCATTATCGAAGATTTAGCGTCTGTCGTGAAAAAACGCTTCTCAATAACGTTACCAACGCGTGACTTTCGAGCCAAGAAATGTCGCATTTTTTTCTTTGGGTTTGTTTGGGTTTATTTGAGTTTGTTTGGGTTTACTTGGGATTTTTTGGGTTTGTTTGGGCTTGCTTGTGTTTATTTTCGTTTGTTTGGGTTTATTTGGGTTTGTTTGTTTGGGTTCGTTTGGGTTTGCTTGGATTTATTTGGGTTCGTTTGGGTTTCTCGTTATCAAAGATTTAGCGGCTGTCGCGAAAAAAACGCTTCTCAATAAGGTTACCAACGCGTGACTTTCGAGCCAAGAAATGTCGCATTTTTTTTCTTTAAAAAAATAATCTCGGATTACTTATCGATCGATTGTCCTCAGCATTTTTGCCGCGACTACCAAATCGTTGAACGTTGCGTTGGCGTTCTTGACATTTGTTGGTACCGACCCAAAATTGAGGTCGTAGTATCGTCGGAATTTATACGGCCGATTGGATTCAACATTTGTTTTTAAATCACTCGTCGCTTGAGGACATTGCAATTGGCGAGGAAGATCCCTATTTACTGCGCAGGAATCGCAGCTCGAAGGTAAACTTGTGATTACAACGAGATAAATGGTGATCAAACTTTAAATGCGTTTTTCTCGAAACTATGTTTTTTTTTTTTCAAAACGGTGTACGCGATTTTTCGTTATCTAGATAATAAATTGACTTGAAATTTCGTAGATTTATCCAATGTAATAGTCGTTTGCTATTGCTCAGCGGTTTTTTTCTTAATGGATTTTTTCGTCAGTTGTTAGTAATAATAATGTATTTTTTTTGTTATCCGTAAATTATATACTTTTTTGACGATTTAAACAAGATTTTTAAAAATTCCGTGAAGTTTTAGCCAATATTAGTGATTTACAGAAAACTACTCGTTTCTTCTTGTTTTTGATCAACTTGTACCCAAAATCAAGTATATCATACAAATCCTCACGTTCAAATGTCCTTGCACAAGCATAGGTTTTCAAATTTAGTGCAGAACAACAAGAAAATGTAACGAGAAAAACAATTACAGGGAATTATAAATGAATTAATGACAAAGTTATAAAAAAAACATAAAAACATTTACAAAGATAAGAAAAAAAACAAATCCATTACAATATAAATAAAACTTTGCAGAGAAAGTACATTAATAAATAAAATTTTATCTTTCGAAAAATACAAAAAATATTATCGTATTTTTGTCAAGAGTTTATCTCTATAAATAAACATTTATGTTAATGTTATGTTAATGTTATCTAAAAAAAATGTAATTCCCTCATCGTCTCAATTTTCTTAATGAATTATTTATTTTTTTCTAAAAATCTTGTTCACCCATCACGAATACTGTACATTTAAAAAAATGGCATTTACTTCGTACACTCAATAATAAGACGATATTCTAGTAAACTGACAGAATTTACTAATTTTTTGTTAATCCGTCGAACCATCAACGAGAACATCCTCAAAGATTCTGAGAGATGGCGTACGCTTCCATTTTGAGTGTGAATTTCCTTTGGGAATCGAGGGTAGGAAAGGAGCTATTGATCCGTCTCTTAGGGGATGTTCGTCAGAGCCACCTACGCGCAGTTGTCTCAATCTACCCCGTATCTGCCCCGATAAGGGTAGTTTTTGAAGCAACCGGTCATCGAGGGATCTTCCCTTCACGCTGTGTTGAAGAGTGTTAAGCATTATAACCAAGAGTTCTTTCCATAAATGAATTACGAAGATTCACGCTTCCCTCCGTCCCCGATCCAAAAAACAATCAAAAAATGACATTTTTTAAATTCACATACTTCAAGAAAGTATTCAAACGTTCGCTAAATTAAAACAAACGTAGCTCGCACTATTTTCTTTCCAAGCTATCGAAAAAAAACATTCTTTAAGGGGTCGAAAATCGTTTCGATAATAATTCCGAGATAAACGCGAACGAAATAATGGAAAATGTTAACAATAAAAACGCAAGGAAATTTGCTATTGATTTCGGTCACACTCACGTCTTTTTGTTTGTTTTTTTTTTCCTTCTCGGATTGCCGGAGTGTAGCGCGCAAATGACGAATCACCGAGGAACGTCCATCACCGAAAGCTTCGGAACATCGACTGTTCTCGATTATCGAAACTCCTCGCGAAGAAAGTACGAAAGTGAGATGACGGGAGAAAACGAGAAACGAGAATAAAAAAAATTTCGTACGGGTACGTACATATACGACAGAACCAGTCCTTCCCCTATTCACGTACGAAGGGTGGAAACGTGACGGTCAGCGAAGTGTTGTCCCAGTTCGAACTGGTCATCCTGCAGCTTTCTCTCTCTCTCTCTCTCTCGTCCGTGTACGTGTACGTTTTCCAGCATCCCAATACAAACATACGCGCCACTTTAACAATGATGGACCAGTCTTACGTATCGACAATGATGCAGTTCTGGACGCTCATAGCCGTTTCTCCAAACTGGACATCGCTCGAGATTACTCGCGAACCGGTCCAGCAGATGTTAACGAGACAACTCCTCGCGGGTCCATCTGCTTCCGCGTGTCCGTTTGTATAGTAGTCACGAGATTCAAATGCGACGTAATATTAAAAATGGGACAAAAGAAAAAGATCGTTCATTCCTGATGTTAGGAATTCGATTGGATGTTCATTGGGATTATTCGTTTTATTACGATACAATCATCATTTTCAGACGACGTTGACTTGAAGTTTTTCATACTCAAATGTTACCGAACGCGTCAAAATTCACGGCAAAAATCAAATATACAACGATGACGTATTTGATATAAATATTCATTTATTTATTTTGCAATGATTCTAGGTATCATTTTCCTATTCCATATTTTTCAAACGCAATATTTTTTTAGCTTCCTTATTCATTTTTGACATCTTTTTCTATACTCGATAGTCACTCATAAATCAAATAAAACAATCATTATGTACTTGGTATTAATGTTTTTAATTTATTTTTCAACGATAGTATGATTTTCCAATTCCACATTTTTCTAATGCAATATTTTATTTATTTAGTTTGCAACGATGCTGGTTACGATTTTCCAATTCCACATTTTTCTAACGCAATATTTTATTTATTTATTTTACAACGATGCAAGCTATGATTTTCCAAATCCACATTTTTCAAACGCAAACACAATTTTTCGCTTCTTTATTGATTTTCGACATGTTTTTCAATACTCGATAAGTCACTCAAAAATCAAATAAAATGATTTTCGAATTTCTTATTTTTCAAACGCATCATTTTTTTCGCTCTTCAGAACGCAGGAATAATAGTTCGCGCGATACAATCAGATCTCAACGAATAAACGAATAATTAAACAATAATACGCTTTGGATAACAATTCTTCGAGTCCAGTTACCAGTTTCCGGTTAACATTTCTTTTTCATACGGTTGAATATATTTTTACGCGTTACGCTGAAGATTTTTTGTTGTGCTGTGATGTTGCGAGGGAGCTGCAAAAATAAATTTTCTGGGAAACATATTTTTCGTTGAATATTAGCGCGTGGTAAAAATACGGTTGCTAATTATTTCGGGACAAAACAGTACAAGAGGCAGATCGACGATAATGGCTACCACGGAGCTTCGTGAACAATTAGCGCGGCTACATAAGCCAGTGGAGAAACTCACTGGTGTCGAGGCACTACAGGAGATACGACGAAAAATGAAAAACTCACCGAGGTCTGTATAATCCGAGAAAATAAACTCGGTAAATATATAATTGAACAATTAGGGTTTTTACGACGGCAACTCTCGTGGCGTGGTATGTGGGTCCGTGTGTTTATAAATACATGTATACATAGGTGTAAAGGCAAATACGTGAAGACAGAGAGTAGTTATTCGACAAACTTCCGGCCTCGCAACTACTGATTCATTTATTTACTGCAACGACATTGTACCTTTCGATGTAGTAAACGATTTTTTTTATTTAAATAAATAAAATATATTCATCATTTTTCCTGATCAATGTCACGATGTTATTCTTTTTTACATTTTAATAAATATTTTACTATTAATTGAATCTAATTTTCGAAATATTTAAATATAATTGTTTGGGTTTGACGGGATTTTAAATCCGATCGAATTAATTATATGAAATGAAAGCTTAATTTCATTTTTTGTCTGGTCAATTTTCATTTTTTCCTTGACAAAGCCTGATTCGGCTTTAACGATGTGAAATAATTTATTGACATTTGAAAATAATTGTTTTTTAATGTAAATTTATATTTAAAGGGAACGTATTTTTCGACATTTGAATATAATTGTTTTTTTAAGGAAATTGACATTTAAATGGCACATATTATTGGACGTATGAGAGTAATTGTTTTTTTTTATTGGCAATTGGAATATTCTTTGAATTAACGTTCGATAAATTAAAAATCTTAGGAAAATTATAGGCGCATGTGTGATTAGAAAAAAAAAGTACGTCCCTTGAGGCAAATAAAATTGAAGGGATTAAACGATGAAACAAGACTTTACACATGTTATTTTTCGAAAATACGTTTTTCGAAGCAATTTGCACAAATTATCGAGATTTAGTGAACAAATGGACTTCAAATTTCGTACACTATTATTCAGTGCAACAAAAGTTTAGTTCCGACCGATATTTGCCTTCTTAACATTTTTTTTTCCATTACTTCTAAATAATAATGATGCATATTTTTCTAAAGTATAAAAAAATCAGCCATTTTTTAATGATTGAAATAAGATAACAAGAAAGTTCCTTCAACTCTCAGCCAGTATTAACGATTTTAAGAAAAATATATTTTTGTAAATTTAGAGTTCAGTAGGTGACCAAAATAAGGATGACGTTAAGTCATACCTGTTTTATTTATTAACATATTTTTATGCAATTTGATACCGAAACTTTTTTGCGTCGATAAATTTCGAAACGATATTTCAATCACGTTACTTATTTCTTCAAAATCATGAATTAAACAATTAAATCAATTATTAAAAATACCTCTATTAAGGGGTCGTCAAAATAAAAAACCCATGAATTCGTTCTTTTCATTCCCAGTGACATTCCTTAGTGATATTAATTTTTTTAATATAAAAAAATTCATTTGGAGCTAATCATTTCGAAACTTCGTCGCTATCTATTTTTATTTTTCCAATGAAACGAATAATTTCAATAAAACACAGTTGTTTTTTTACCAGCCGTTAAAAAAATAAAAAAAAATTCGTATTTTTTGTTTCCGGCTCTACCGTCACCTATCTCGCCAATTAATCGTTAGACTACGAAATTTCGTTCTTTTTTTTTTAAATTTACAACCAGTTCAGTCCTCGGCGCAGTAATTAAGGAGTTCGTATTTTTTCTCGCGGTGACACGTCGGGCGATCCTTATAATTTTATTCGTGGCTCGGAGCTTGCTTTATCGCTGGTACCTCGAGTGAGACTTATTAATTTGTTTCGCGCGGTTTTCCTGGCCAAGCTTGGTCTCACACGAGCCGAGTACGAAGAACGAGGAAAAAAGGTTGATGCTCGGTGTGCGTAGGGTTGGCTGGCCATGAACGTTGCACATTTATGAACTCTCTTGTGAACTCTTGGCTGTGCATTCGCACCCGTTTCTACTTTGCCGCTTTCCGGGCTTGCGAAGCACAAGTGTGAAAGGTCAGGAGGAGAAGGAGGAGGAGGGCGAGGAGGAAGAGAGGTTCTTGGGTGCTCGGGAGAACGAGAAAAATAAATAAAATGGGCAGGTATGCGAAAAGCGAGAAAACCTGAGGCGAGAGACCGGAAGCTCGCGTGTATTTCGCGTATTTTTATTTTATTTTATTTTTTTTTTTTTCATTACCCCACACGTGTGTGCACGCGTGGTCGTTTCCTCGTTCGTTTTATCGCGCCGTTTACTCCTGCCGAGATATCTCATATTCCTACCTTGAACGCCAGACGTTTTTTCCCCCAGGTAACTCACGCACGAATAAGAATACGCTAATTCGGAAGCTCGCTTTCTTTCTTCCATCGTTAACTTTCTGACCTGCCTGCTTTTTCATTTCAGTTGACGTTTGATTTTCGCCACGATTCAAAGATCGATGATTATGAAATACATCGTCGATGGGAGAAGAATCGTGGAGGGATTGTTACAGATTAATATTGATTCGTTTGATTTGTTTTTTTTTTTTTTTGTATGACTGTTTTGGTGACAAAAGAATCATAGGCTTAATTTTTCACTCATTCGTTATTCGATACGGACTGCCAATTGTGACTGTTTTTACGTACTTTGTACTTTTGTGACTACTTTTTGAAAAGGTCGTTTTTTATATTGTGAATTCTGTATTTAGAAATAGCGAATTCGTTTTGTCGGTCCGAGAATATTTCTGATACAGAGTCGTAGTTTGATTTCAGGTACTTTTAGTTTCCATGGAGAAGATGAGATTTAGCGTTTCATTTAAATTAATTCATGAATTCATTAGGCATTGGACGATTCTTGGCTTTAACTTGATACTTGGATTTTAATTAGCACTATTGAATGATTGTTAGTAAAGAATTGAGAAACTAAATCTGATTTTTAAGATACGCCCAATTTAGTTTCCTAGTAATTTATCCCTAATTGTAATTGAATTAATTTCATTGCTCAAAGAATAATAAAAAATTACGAAAACGATGACTTTTTGAAAAAAAAAGTCATTTTTTATATGAGATATCTTATCAATTTCGCTTTGCATATATAATTCATAATGTGCCATGAAATTACGAAAAATTTCAATTCGATCCAACTCACGAGTTGAAAAAATTCGATGATTATTGAAAATAGCGAAACTGTACCGACAGTCAAATGTACGTTATAATTGTATAGTTGACCTGAGAGGTTTCAATAATCAGTAAATCAATCACTTATTTATAAAATAAAAAATTAATTGTTAAAATAAGATAATACGAAATTAGAAATGCTTTCCAATTGTTTTCGAATCGCTGTGTACTCCCGGTTTTTCTGGATCAATGTGACATTGGATCGTGTCCCGTGACGGTTGAAATTCTTTAAAGCGGATCGTCCGATCGGCGAACAGTGTTGATGGGCTCGTGTGTTAAAATTCCAGGCCTGCCAGTGCGCGCGTACGTTTTGGTCAGCCCTGCAGCGTCCGTGTGGAAAGGGCATGGAAAAGGGGGTGAATTGTAAGGGTTGGGAATATAGGTGGTGACTGAGGGATATTTCGTACGAAGGGGCGTGGCGACATCTTAAATGCAATGGAAAACTTTTTTCCATCACCAAAAAAAAAAAAAAAAAAAAAAATCGTTCGATCACTTCGCGTTCCTCCGTACCTTCTTGAAAACGTTTTCTTCACAAAATCGAGCAACTTCGATTTCTTATCTTCGATTTCATTGTAAAAAAAAATTTTCCTTATTTTTTCTTTTTTTTTTTTTTTTTGAGTCTCGTGTCATTTCTTCGCCGGTCGTACGAACGTAAGCGATGGATCTTGAATCCTCGTCTTTTTTGTCAGATGTTCAAATAATAAACCAATTCTGGTTCATTGCCCGAGAATTTTTTGATCGAGAATCGAGTCCACAGACGTGTCCTGCAATATCAGTAATGACGGTGATGCTGGCCAGTTTTTTTTCCTTTGGTGGTAAATTGTGACTAAAGTTGAAGATAGAGAGAATGTAAGAGGAAGAGAAAAAGAGAGAAAGAGAAACAGAGAAGATCAACATTTTTACATCGTGGGTTTATGTCTTCCGGTTCCTCCTCCGGTCTCCTCCCGTTTCTCCGTTCTCGAGTTGTGTCTGAAACAATAAAACACGTTTCATGAATGAAGCGCTACCGGTGAAAGCCAAAAAGCGGGGTCGCACACGTGAAGTTCCATCTCTTTCTTCCACGACTATGATAACAAGCTCCGCTTTACCACAGAAAGACCTGGGTATCTTGAAGAACCCTCTTTTTAACGTCCTTCATCATCCTCCCACCATCCATTCGTGGTTTCATAATAAACTCGGAAAGCGCGTTGCCTCCTTCTTCCTGGTTTCTTTCTCTCTCTCTCTCCTTCTCGTTTTCTCCCTTTTTCCCCACTTGGTTTTGCGAAAGCTCAGCGTTTCTTTCTCCATCCCTGAAATACCCAAATTAACTCCGGTTTCCACGCTGACGGAGCCAGGAAAGAATACGACCTAAAAACTCTTCTCGTTTTCTCGTTATTATTATTTTTTATTTTTTCGTTCTGCGTTGATTCTACCTTTGTAATTGCATCGTAACAAGGGGTACGCGAATAGTTTCATCCGTGGAATTCGCGTATAGAAACACGTATATCGAACCATGGAAAATCACTTTTTTTTTCTATCCTTAATAAATAACTAAAATAAAAATCTTTAAAAAAAAATTCTGCAATAAAATGTGTCTGATAAGCTCCTGATACGATTATTTGTAAAAATATCTCGAAGTTAATTCGAATGAATGAGCTTCGTTATTGGCTAGCGTTTAATTTTTTATCCGCATCAGAGGATCCCGATATCCATAATACTTTCAACAATGGCAAAAATGAATCAAAGAACAGACGAGAGGAAATTTTATGCTGAAAAATATCCGGGTAATCCTTGATGATTGAATATCTTTGTCTGTTTTTTCATGTCGAGTTAACTCTACTTAATTAAATACCCTTCATAAAGAACAACAAGTTTTCCCAGCATAGCTGCACTTGTATCGAATAAAAAAAATCATTTCTCTCCCTCTCACTCTCTACCTACCATCAGTTTAACACTTCCAATAAATGAAGTACCTATCCATACATTAGCTTGAAAATAAAAACCACGATTGGCTGTTATTTCCATTAAGCTCGATTATAATGGTTAGCTTGAACGTTATTAGGTTTCATCAGCCCCATTCCGTTTCGTCTTCGTTATCATATACAGGATTCGAATCAGCTACCGGAATAAAATATATCGAGAAACATAACGAAGCAATTACGTTCATGGAAAAAATGTTCTCGATCAATCCCAATTTGATCGTTTATTAACGATAACAGCTATTGTCAGTTTTATTCGCGTAGCTTTATTGACTTGTTATATATAAAATAAACGTCACATTGACCGTTATACAAAAATAATATACAAAAATTCCAATTTGTTCGTAACACTTTTGAAATTCTTTTTCGCGTTCTAATCATCAAGTTTCTTATCTTTCGCTATCATCCCCACCGTTTCTCTTTCCATACATTCATTTTCAACTCCTCGTCAAAAATTTCCAAAATATCTATATATTTATAAATCCTTTCAGTATCCTAACCAACGACAATATTGACCTCCCCCTCCCCCCACCACGAACCAAGTATCACGTCCGGAGAGTTCATCGGTTTTTTTTTCGTTCGCAACCACGATCCGACGTTTCAATTTTCTCGAGAGTGCTCCGAGATAAGGTAGGACCGAGAGACTTGAGGCCGGTGGTCAAGGGATCCAGGAGAAAGCCAGATGGAGAGATCGAGAAAGAGGAAGAGCGAGGAGGATCGAAATCGAGATGGATAGGAGTGTAAATGAGAGTGAGGCACCAGGAGATAGCGATTGGAGAAGCAAAAGCGGTACTTCTCTCTAGTATTCGTGGCGTAGATCTACCGCGATCGTAGAGGAACCACGGGTTTGTTCAGTAGCGCGAACGGTAAGAGGGTGGGCTTGGGCTTCCAGAGATGAGAAGAAGGAAGGACGCGTTGGGGGCCTGAGGAGAGGGGTATTAAAGAGGTGGAATTTGCAGTGGTTTCTATCGGTTCCTTGGGGATGTTTCCACCCCTATTTCTACCAACTACCCTCCTTTTCCTCCTCACACCCCATTTACCGAATACACTTGTATAGTAATACGTGCATCCACGTATAAATACACGTATACACGTTTATCATCTCTCTCTCTTTATATATGTATGTAAAGATACTCACGCACACACACAGACGTAATGTGTAAACGTACGTGTGATAGAGTATAAACTGCTGGGTTGTTGGGTATTGATCGTTGGGAGGGGGAAAACCTCGCTGAAACACAGCCCACATTCTACCTCTACTCTTCTCTCCTTCACCTGTGAAGCAACGTATCCTTACACATCCTTGCATCTCGTCCTTCCACGCCACGAGTGAACGCGGCGTACCCTGAAGTCGGTAAGTGCGCGAATGCATCGGGTACACGGAGAACCTTTGGTGGACGTACCTATTCTTTATTTTCACGTGCACCAATCGTGGACCTATTTAACCTGGGATACGACTTTTCTCGGGATTTATTTATCCCGAGATGATAACGCTGACATACGTAACGCGATTAATTATACGAGCATTTTTGGTCGGATGAATTCCGACCAAAAAATTTTGAATTTTTTGGTCGGAAAAAAAGAAACAAAAAAAAAAGAAAAATGTATGCCGAGTAGGAAATAGTTAATCTTTGAGTTATTTTTCGTTTTCAGAATTACGATAGACTGGATTTTGTAAATAGAATTTCGCTGATTTTTTTTTATTACAATACAGCGATACTTTGATATTTGGATTGAATATTCGTCGTCACTTAATTTTGTTGAAGCGCTTTCGATAACGTGTTCCGTTGAATTATCAATAATTAAATTTGCTTTCCCGAATTAAATCACCGATCGCGATACATATTGTCGCGTTTCGTCGACCAATTTGTATCGTACCGAAGAGACTTTTAACATCTACCAATCGAGTACTCCTGTCTCGTAAAATTAATTCCCGTTCGAGAACCGTTTTCCCTGGAAAACGATTATCGGTTGTGTTCGACGTGATTACGCTTCGAACGGATTCGCAAACTAATGAAAAACTTTTTCTGATAAGAATCGTTTGGTTGATCGATCGGTTTGTTCAACGAGGGGGAAAAAAAAACGATGCCCTCGTATCCAACTGATGGACTTCAATATTGATAGAACTTTAATTGCGCTAATTTTACTCTTTGGATTTACCGCTCTGTCTTTTGGGGAAGTTTCGATTCATTGGCTCGAATTACGGTTATCGATCGATAAAGATTTTCGGGGATTGATTTATTTGCACTGAATGCTTTCCATGCGACAAATTTTTCATATGAACAGCTCTGATTATTCGGCATTTAATGGCTCTCAGTACAAAAGTATGACCGATCATTGGAGGCTCTTATAAAGTCAAGAAAATTCTATGTGGGATAATAAAGTTACGGAATTTTTATATTTAATTGTCCATTATATTAAACTTTTTGATTCCTGCCATCTACGATAATTGGATCATCAATTGCGCTGATCAAATGAATAATACGTTGAACGTAAATTGTTTGTGAGCATGTAAGAGATTCCCTCTCTTCTCATCTTTATTGAAAGGCAACCTCGAGTTTACGAGTATAAAGGTGTTTGTGCACGCTCTAAATGATGACATTCCGGTTCGTCATGGCGCTCCGGATCAGACTTCGGTCATTAAGGATCCCTTGATCCTGCCACTATCCATTCCCATTTCGCAGTCTCGGAATACTGGACGATCCCACCAATGGTAAAGTACTTCCTTCTCGGTGTCCTATTTCAATTCAGTCTCCCCCCCCCCCCGACCTCTCTCCATCCGTAGTCTCTTTTGCCGTATAAACTATTCGAGCGTTTAATATGTGGTGGAGATATATAGTCCTGTAGACAGGGAGTTCGGGATCCATTACCCCCCTCTTGTCTTTATTCAAATCTGGAGCCTCGGCAATTGCTTCTTTACTTTAATCCGGACTATCTTCATCCTCGTCATAATTACCGGAATTATATTTGTTGGAGAGTTCAAAACGGAGGTAAAATGTTCAATCGATTCCAACTGGTCACCCCATTTCATCGACTTTGACGATACTTTTGTAAAAATGAAGTTTGAAAGACTGGAATGGAATTTAGGCTAATCGATTTAGGTTAATTATCATTATTATGAACCAACGCAGCAAATGTTATATTTTAAGCAGCGATTAGAAATTCATGAAGAAAACTAATATTGTCGGAGAATTATGGAATTTGTAAATTTTTGTAAATGGTTTTTCTGTATGCTTGTTAGTTTTTAATAAGAAACTTATGTAAAGAATGATTTTAAAAACTTCAAATGCAGGACTGTATTAAATACGATAATTCTTTTAATAATGAGGGATGCGGTTGCCGTCGAGGCTGTAAAACTATATTTTTTGTGTGTTTTGTCTTTACAAAAATTACTGAACAGTTGTTCACATATATGAAAATTGTTATAAAACTATTGTTATTAATTGTTTGTCTTAGCTGAATCATAAAAATGGGCGAAGTGGAAAATCTAGGTGGATTTTGGGTGCTTCGAGTCTTATTAACTCACGCGGCACGTTCCACGAACTCAACACAAATATGAAAAGTATAAAAAGTATGAAAATATAAATAAAAATTATAAAAAATTAACGTAAAAAGTCTAAATTTAAGGTGGGTAGCTCTAGATGTTCGAAGTCTCATAAACTCACGTAACATCGTCTACGCATCCAACATAAATTAATATTAAAAGTATAAAAATATAAATAATGAAGAAGTATTAAAAAAATTAATAGTGAAAAAGTATTTAACAAATAAATAATGTAAAAGTATTAAAATATACATAATGAAAAATTAAAAAAAAAGAATGAAAAAGTATAAAAAACAAATGTAAAACTTATAAAATCAAGGGGGGTAGTTTTGGGGATTTCCACTAGTCCGAAGCCAAGTCCACGACTGATTTATTAAGACAGCTTTGTATCGGTTAAAAAAAAAGTTACACAGCGAAAAGTTATCCAAAACGGAAGTTTGGGTCAGATGGATTAAGGGGGCAATTTTGCCCGCGTCTCGGAAAGTTTCTTGGAACCGTGTATTTACGACGTTTTAAGGGATAGGATTACTTTATCTTCCAAGTGAATGGCTTGGCAAAGGGGAAGACTCTCGGCCAACCCTCGGTTGCTCCGGACGTTAAGGGGGGTGAGTCGGTTCTGGTGAAGCCCAGAGAGGGTGGGGCGGAAAACCGTGTGGGTCCGGGGTTTTCCAGGGTTGGTAAGATGCGACGAGGGGTAGCTCGGTGAGTCTAACGTTGCCACGTAGCGCAAGGAGGGGGAGGGAAAGGATATACATCGCGAGGGTAGAAAATGAAAGGCGGGGGTAACAAGATGGCCGCGGGAGCTGAGAGTTTGCTACCCCGAGCCAAAATAGGGGAAGTAAGACATTTATTCGCGCCTAGACTCCCTTCCTTGCCTTTGTATTTATTCATCCCAGACTACAGCATCTCCAAAAATAAACATGACGTCTTCTCATATATTTCGACCCCTTAAAACTACTTTTTCTGCATACTTCATACAGATACAATTATTTAGTATCTCAAAAGTCTTTAAGCACATTAAAATGCATTCAAAGTTTATTAATTCGATATCGTTTTGATTCTTACAGCGATAAGGGATTGTAAGTTCAAAACTCAATGATTTGACAGTTACGTAAACGTCAAATCATTGAATCATTGAAAAAAAAAAAATTCTTAACAACAGTTAATAACGTTTTGACAATACGGAATTCATCGAACCAATTAATTTGTATCAGAGTTCACGTGCATTTACAAACAAATGATTTCGAAGAACAATTTTTAAACAACAGTCATTATTTCCGATAATATTGTAAAATATGTTGGCTACATTTTTAAATTTCCAATTCCAACAGTGTATCGTTCACGGCCGAGCAAAAATATTTCATATCGCGTAAAATATCCGCGCGTCTTCGTATTTCCAAAAAAAAAATATCCAATTTTTTTTTTAACTCGAGCTTCTATGTCAGTGGTTCAGACTTCGCACACCGAATTAGCACCTTTTCTCCCCCTCCCTCCCTCCTCCTCCCCGTATATCTCTTTACTATTAATTAATCTAATTACTTTAATATACCCGCAGTGTGTTGGAGTGCGTTAGCTTTGGATGAGCTCTTAAAACCCTGCACGGATGTGTCGATGCGGACCTAAAAGGAAAAGGAAGAGAGGTTTATCCCTAAAAGTTCCCTAAAACGTCCTTTCCCATAAGTCACGTTCCAGAAGACAAATATCTTTCAGGAAAATTTTTACATGCAAATATATATCTGTATGAATTCGCGTCTACGAGAAAATTGATTTCGAGGACGTTTCGTTCCGAGGCACGTTTAAATAAACTTTCATCATACTGCTATGATTCAGTAAATCAGCACAATGAATGTATTAATTAAAAGAAAACAAATTGTAAACTAAAACAAACAAAAAAAGATTGAAAGAAAAAAATAAAAATAAAATAAAAACGAAATATCAAAAATATTCAAGTAAATTTGGGTTAATTCATGTTCGAAATAATCTCGTTGTTCATCATTATTGTCCAATGAAAAATCTGAAACGCGGCAAGACTGCATTTCGGAAAAAAAAGAAAATTGCGTTGTTCACTGGATCTAAATCTTGAAGACGCTTCGTATTCATCGTAATCATACGTATTACTCGTATTAGATTTGTTCAAGAGTCACGTACGAGTTTCCCAGAGATATGTAAATTTTCTTCCACTTAGATAATTGCGCGCACGCGCATGCCTGAAATACGTGGGAAGATGCGCTACCGTGCATACATTTGTACACGCATGACCCCATACGTGTAACAGTCGTTGAACGAATGAAGAAAGCTGCCTCCTTCAGGAAAATCGTGCAATTTTAGTATACACATACAGAAACAATTGTCTGCTGTGCTGGGTGTCCTGATAGTGTGGGAAGCAGAATATCTCACGATAGTGTGTAGATCGACACAGAAAGAGAGAGGAAAGAGATATTTAATTGCTTATTTGTGCTAATTTTGCTTTAGCAAGTTATGGGACAATAAAGATAGAAAAATATTGTAATAAGTGATAAAAGAGATAATTGTCAAAGATTGAGAACGTCAGAAAGGGAGTGAGAAAGAGTGAGATGACGATAATGATAAATTTATTATGTCCCAGTAATCTTCCGTACAATACAGGATAGCAGTAATAATAACATAGCAAAATGAAATTGAAACAATCGAAAACAAAAAAAATAAAAAAAAAGAATAATAATCTTAACAACTAGGATTAATAACAAAAGTAAGAAAAAATATTAAGTTTTCACATGCTATTGTTCCTTATTTAATCCTAGTTCTTAAGATTATTATTTTAACATTATTATTGATCTTATCTTTATCTTCGTGTATCGAATCGATTATCCTTTATTAACGATTCGATACAATAATTGATGAGAAACAACAACGTGAGAAGGATACAAATTATGCCAATAAAAAGATAGAATGAAATTCAGTTATAATATGACAAAATAAATAACAATAACAATAATAGTAATAAAAATACTACTACTACTACTACTACTACTAATAATAATAATAATAATAATAATGATAATAATAATAATTCGAATAAAACAATAAAAATAAGGATGTAATACAATAATAAAGGAAGATAAAAAATAAAATAATAAAATAATAGCACGAGAGAGAGAGAGAGAGAGATAGAGAGAGAGAGAGAAAGTAGAGAGCCATAGATGGCAGCAGTAGTCGCGCTAGGACAGAGAAATGAGAATAGTGTCGGTCTACGAGCTGAGTGGAGTTGGTGAGCAAATTGCTCAAAGTAATTAATCGCTTTTGCCGGGTTGGCTTGCCACGCTGTCCCGCTGCCTGAAGCTCATCCAAGGGGTGGCATTCAGGTATACCGTACACCGCCTGCTGCTTCTGCTGTTGCGGCCTCTACATTGGTTTCGCGAAAGCATATAGAGGAAAGCCAGCCATATAGAGGTTGCAACAAACGGGTCTGCCCTCACCCCGGCTCGGTGGTTCTTCCCCCCTCCTCGTGTCTCCTCCCTTTTGCGGCCCAGAAAAGCAGGGAGAGCCACAGTACGAGAGCACATCGCGGACAATCTGTCCAGGCGAAAGAGCACAGCATCCACCAATCGAGAGAGCTAGCGAGATGTGTTGCTTGGGACTCTATCAAAATGGTAGCCCTGGTGATGTGGCCAGCCGATTTTCAATGCGATTTTGGTGACTATGGACCTCCTCTGCACGTCACTCCTGATCTTTCTCCCTTCCACCCTTTCTTTCTTTCTCTCTCGTTCTACCTTCCCTCTCTAGCTCTCTTTCTCTCCCTTTCCCTTCCGCTCTCTCTCTCTCTCTCTCTCTCTCTCTCTCTCTCTAGCTCTCTTTCTCTTGTATACGATATTCGATTATAAATCCATTCTACAGGCGTAATTGGTCGAGGAACTTGCTTCACTCCATGGGCTGATAGTGTGGTCAATCAAATGATCTTTCGATCAATCATCACTGGAATTTGGTTCTAGGTGCATCGAAGAACGACGTCCACGTAGTAGATGTCGAATCGTCAAGGCATCCGGTTTCCATCTTTCTTTCTGATTACTCAACTTCTCAATCCACTCTCTCATTAAAATACGAAATAACATTTCTAATCCATCTCGAAAGAACGACTCGGCGGCAAAACTTTTCGTCGCATTACTTTCGCTGAAAACGTTCCTTCCGAATGTTTACTTCGGTTTTTCTTTTCCTTTATTTGTTTTATTTTTATTTTATTAAGCTACCCTGTTTTTTTTTTACGAGAGAGAATTGAGTTTGAAAATTTCGGCGACGATTCGCGAAACTTCCGGTTTCCGAAAGGGACCGATCGCCTCAGTCGAAAAGGAGTGAAATAGGAACGAGATTTATCCCTACCATGCGCCGGAATCAAATCGCGATCGTTCTTGATCCATGAGCTCCGGAACCTCCGCTGCTTTTGTACTCCTCGTTTAGGGCTCGAAGACACGCCGGCGCGGGGTTTGAGATCCGGGCGCGGAGGGGGAGGGGGAGAAAGGTGGAAGCAGAAGAAGCCGTGTCCAGTACTGTGGTAATACTCTCCTTCCCGAACGATCTTCCGCCCCTTTTATCGCGAAATGCCCTCCACTCTGCGAAAGCCACACCGGTATTGCCCAATATACGAGGTTTGTTCAGAAAATAATTTGACCTTTAAAATTTCACGGGTTACGTATATTGGTCCATCAATTTTTTGATTGCTCATGTTGGTTACACGTGTCTCTAATAAACTATGTCGATATTGTCAGCCGTTTTGAACGATTAATTTGTTTTTGACAGATAAAAAGATTTTTGACAGATAAAAAGATTTTTGACAGATATACGTGTTTTGCAACCGAAAACGATGATGCACCGACAAACCCAAACAAAACCAAACGATGCGTTGACGATTAATTTTTCAACGAAGTTGGTGGCGATGAATGAATATTTGACGAAGTGTCAAATTAGGTCGATTCAATTACGTGATCGTGTTTTATTTGATTTTTTTTTTAATTCTATTTTTATCATTTTTTTACTTTTCTGAAAATGAAGTACGAAGTGAGAATGTGATCGATCGTGATTGACGAAGAGATTATACGCGGAGTGGTTGATAACACCAGAATCTTTGAATTCGTTCGTAGACACTGTATAAAGATTTGCCACGTGCCATTCGAGATCGACGGGTAGAATGAAGTAAAAGATGAGAACGAATTCTTATAATCGTACCATAAAAATGAATGCCAGGCGTGGTATTCGTGGATCCGAGGTATATCTGGACTATCTTACGTTTGGTATTAAACGTTGAATGACCTTTCGCTCCAAATAAAACATTGCTGCATTTGTTGAATCAATTTAAAAGTGACATCCGAATTCCCAACACTTCTCTTCGTTCGTGTTGTTCGTAAAAGTCACCTTCTCGTTGAAATCCGTATATCCAATACGTTTTTTACCATTACGTAATTTATAAAGAAATTTGAAAGTCTGCATTGCAACAGATTTGCTGTCTGGATATGCAACAATATTTAGAGCTTACGAGTCTTCATTAGATATCCATTGTTTTGTTGAAGCGAAACCCTCATTTATATAACCCAAAAAAATGTACGGAAAATTCCCTTTTTTTCTGTGACATCACAATGTCAATCGAAATGAAAAAAAAACGAAAAAAAAACAAAACAAAAAAGAAAGAAACAGCAACAACAAGTATCAATCATCCATCGGATTTGGAAGCGATCGATGCGCATCGATGTGGCTGTTAGGCCGGAAAATAATCCTCCGAGTCATTAATAGGAAAAATACAGTACGGAAAATTCACAGATGCGGAAGAGCCGATGAGTTTAAAACGGGCACAGCCATTGTAGGGTTAGAGTCCGAGAATTCTCGTTTCAAGCCTGTGAGCCGTGGCTTTGGGAGCTTCCGGGGGTCGTAAGAAGCACAGCTTTGGCGGACAACCCCCGGGACATAAGAACACTCGATGGGTGAGGGTGGAGGGTGGTGGGTCGTCGAGAAACGAGTATGCGAACGAACGGACCAAAGAGAGGGTTTGGGGTGGGGCGCGTTGGGCTTTGTACGTGTACATACGTTTGTAGGGGTGTGTACGTGTATGTGTCTACGTCTACGCTTTTCCGAGGGTGGTTTTCTCTCTCTCTCTCTCTCTCTCTGTCTCTCTTTCTCCAGCCTGAGAACTAAGTTGTATTGATCCTAGGTTGCAGGGGTGGTAAAACCCAGGCAGGGTTAGTACGTGTTCTTAATCGCCAAGTGACCGCCCTCTCTCTCTCTCTCCTCCTTTCGTACCTTCAAACCCTCGTTGGCCTCGCAGCCCCCTCCCCCAATCACTATAGATCGCGTGTTCTCTCACGGAGCACAGAAAGCGCGCATACGTACATAGCCGAGTACACCACCGACCCAAGAGACTCACAGGATTTCTCTCTTCTCACCCTTGTGTCGTTGGGGACACCGTCGTAGACCAAACTAACCCTCTCTTCGTTCCACTACGAGAACGACCACCCTATCTCATCTTCTTCATCCTTCTGCCCCCTCTGACCAACCTGCGAACACCAACACGCCCACGGATTTTCAACACCGACGATTTTCAACAACTCTCTCTCTCTCCACCCCGCCCCACCCCCCTCTTTTCTCCTTTTTAACTCTTTTGGCGTCGTTTTACATTCGCTCGTAAAATTACCTTTGTTTCGTAATGGAATAAGAAGATTCAAGAATCAAGAAGCCCTTTTCTTTGCCACTGATTAATCGAGGATACTTTTTGTCGACCTAGGATTAAAAGACGACCGATCGTTACGTTCAGTCTGGTCAAAAGGGGGGTAATCTTTGATAACACTTTTCTATGGTTTAAAGTAGTGATTGATGGATATTTACAATTTTATTAAATCCTTGGAAATTAGGATTTAAAATAGGATTTACAATCAAGTTATTGATGTTAAGGATATTCAAGTAATTAGAATGCGTTGCCACGTTTTGGCAGGCAATTTGTACAATAGTGACAGATTTATTTTAACTATGAACTAATTAGCAATTTTCGCAAAATTCAGTCTATATTCAGTTTTTTTTTTTAGTAATTATTGATGATAATAAAATGATCCGAACGTATTAATGGAATTTAAAAATTGAGATACTTTTTTGCTGGACATTTCGAACGGATGTGCAGTCACTTTTCACTTTTAATAATAATCAAAACCAAATATCATCGAATTTAGTTTTGATTATTATGAAAAGTGAAAAATTATCACTTCTGAGTATTTATTTATTATTAACTTAGCTATTTGTAAGGTTAAACCTTTACGACATAACCAAGACGTAAGTTTGCGATTTCCCTATTTTTGATGAACTTTTTCAGCAGCCTTAATGGACCTTTTATTAATTATGACTTTGAACAAGTATTTTTTTTTCAAAATAATTATTTGTGAACTGCAATAAACTTGATGTACAATGTGAATGATATTTTTTTTAACGAATTCCAGCTTCCAGCGTGTTGTGGAATTTTTGATTAGACAAAGGTACGATTCCATTTAGCTCTTGATTTCTTTGGCTTCTTCTTTTTTCTTTTTTTTCTTTTTTTTTTAACGCATAAACGTTTAGTGGTTCTGGCATCGACGTGCGAAGGCTGATTGATTGAAAATTGACTGATGTGGAAGCGAGGGCTGCTTGAATTCTAAAGCGGATCAAGATATCCGAGAATTCAACGTTTCGCTCTTAATTTGATTGCGGACTTATTCGTGTTTTCCCGTTTCACGTTTTACGAAACGAGTAGGTATAAACTCGATTACGTTCACAACAGGTTGATTTGAATAATTGATTCAATAGTGAAATGCCGTGCTCTTCCTTTGAAACGGTATGACGAAGGCAGCGAGAACGATATCGTGTCGAAGGGATTCGCTCTCACGACTTTTCACCCTCGTATTTTACGTATTCGCGCGATATTGCCCTCTGCGAGAGAAATTCTCACCCTCCGGACAGGCAGAACCGGCTTTCCCTGCTCCGGAAGCTGTGAACTTTCTTGCACGATTCTTCTGTATCTCATACGAGAAGAAACTGGCAAAACTCGTTTCGGTACTTTTTTCGACAATGGCTGCGAGAAAATGGGAGGAAAAAAAACGAGAAGAGGAAAAAAAATCTTTTATAAATGTTTATTCGCTAAAGTAGCTTTATAACATTAAAAATTTGTATCTATTCTTTCCAGAAATTATCTTGATTATCGATTAACGATTTTTGAAGGAGAACTCAATTGAAAAAAAAAAATGTAAAATTTGATTTTGAAATTTATATTTTTCCTGTAAGGATCATTGTCTCGAAGTGTCTTTATTGAATCAAGGTGATCGAATTTGTTAAGAAATTTAAGGAAATCTAGAAAATTGAAAGGAATTATGATATCAGGAAATGGAATTGAAAGAAATGGGTATTGTCTCCACCCTTCATATGTGATTTTAGGCTTCAAATATATCATCCTTATTTTACGTTTTTCTCCACGTAACTTCACTATCAGCTCTTATCAGAATTTCTAGTTTCTGAGATTGATGGACCATTGGATCAATAAAAAAAGAAAATCATCTTTCTTGACAAAGGTGAAAACCGTTTCTACATCAGCAGTTCGTATTTCGTGTAAGAAAATACACCCGAATTGGCGTTATCATTGACGTTGGTGGGGTCTAAAAAAACCGGATGTTTTTTCGTTTAATTCGTCGTTCAGTTTGAAAAAGTCGAATCGAAAATGGCCATTGACGCACGGTCTTTTTTGGGATCCTTAATTTGTCGCTTTCCAAACTTTCGTAATTAAACGCTGTTGAGTCTACGAAAGCTGAGTTTTTTGGAATGAATTTTTTGCCCTTCTCTCAAGTACCCTTTTTCAAGCGATCCTTTGATTGAAAGGGTCAGTTAAAGAATGTCCTTTACACGCTGAGCGACAATAGTGCATTCTCGTCTGTTTGCTACCGTCAGACATTTTCTACAGTTACGTGAACGTGTAATGTACGATCGTAGAAATAATTCGTTCTTTCCGTTTCGACTATCGGGACTCGATTTCCCTTAATTCGAGTGCGATCGAGCAGAGTCCTCTTCTGCTTCGAAACTGTTTGACACCACTCACGTTCAAAGCCCTTTATTCCAGTACCGAGAATGTCTGTAATTCCGTGACGGTTGCGAGAAAATATACCCTGGTATGTGGATCGTTCCCTAGAGCAGGGAATTGCGAAGGACTCGAGGACGATGGCGACGACAAAGCTAAAAGGAGAACGAGATAGGAGTCGTTTCTGTGCACTGCGTGTATTTGGGTGCTCTCCGACGAGACTTAATTTATTTCAGCTCGCTCTTTCGTACTAAACATTCCGCGATCACTAGCTACTCGACAAAACCAGGATGCTTCGAACGGAAACGTTATTTTCGGAGCATCGGAATTTTCCACTCGACGGAACAATGTTTATTTTGTTTCGTCAAACATTTTATTTCAATATTGATATCATTAATGTTTTTCATCGATTATAAAAAGCCGTCAAACATATTACCAAAATAATAATAAACAGTGTCGTAGAAAAAAGTAATTCGAAAGTACTTAAATAAATGTTTTTTTTTTTATTTACAAAATGATTCTAATTAATGAGATGGACACTTAATTGTAATTTCGATTTGAAAGCAGAAATAAGATTTGAAATCGAGCCATCAACTTAGAGCGTTTTATTTGTACGTCTTGTACCATAATTGCAAAGTTATGAGCGATGGTCAGATAACTCTTTCAACAGTATTCAGTCCACCCGACCTTCAATAGGTTCATCAAATTTGCCTGTACGATGAGCCGAGCAATTTTCTTTTCCACTTATCAGCAAATTTTAAGAATCTCAATTGGACGTAAATAAGTTCGCGAACGCCCTATAATTCTTCAATAACATCAACGACATCATTGAAGAGTATTATCCGCAACTCAATAATTTTGCAGAACCGTATTGAAAACGTTTAGGAGTATTCAAAGCATGATTTATGCACTTTCAGTAAACCCAGTAAACAAGCCAGTCTGGTAAACCCAGTAAAGTCCAATTACTGAAAACACACATCGGTAGTACGGATAATACAATCGACGAAAATCTAAGAGTTCCATGATCGTTTCCGGAAACTGTATTCGGTCTGAGAGTTTTTCATTTTGAACAGCTTTGGGAAACGAATCTCTCATATGACGGAAGTAATCATGCGCTACACACAATACCGTAAATTACAAAAGTAATATTGCTTTCATCATCGTATTTCCTAACCCAAACGAATCCGTAAAGCCTGGCACAGCTGAAAATTGATTCTGCACTTGGGATCTATCACAGCCATAGTAGTAAAACCAAACAAAGTTCTGTTTACCCCGAATATCTAATTCCAAACTCGACTCAATGTCCCGTTTATTTTCAATTGTACGAATGCTTTCAACATCCGCCTTTGTTTTTCCACAATTAGTCTTTCACCTCTCCAAATTATTTCCTACGTATCCTTTCGTCCCTCTGACATCGCACTTGATGGCTTCTTTTATCAAAAATTCAATACCCCCCCCAAAAAAAAATATCCGAATATTGATCACCCCAATAGCTTCTTCCAAGAAACGAACTTTCTCCTCTCATTGATCACCAGAGTTTCGAGAATCGTCGACGTTATTGCTCTTCCGTTCTCCATCGAGTCTTAATCCCTGATAGAACGGGAAATACGACTTATGGATAGTAAGAGAAAAGAGAGGGAGAGAGAGAGAGAGAGAGAGAGAGAGACGCATGCGGAGAGATTCTGTATAGTTGTCCGTATAGGAAATGACGTCATCACTCAGTATAACGTTACTGTTTCGAGAACATCGGAGTGAGAATTCATATAGGCATCTGGGGGGCTGTGGGGACCTGATGGCTACTATGGAGCAATATCATACATCCACGTACAAACACAGATATCCAGAGTCATCCACCTATCATAGGCATAGGACAAAGTAGACGCAACAATGTTGGTAGAAAGCTAGACGGAGATTGTTCAGAGATGAGAAAGGTATTGTATCCACGTGTGGATACTGTGAGTGTGCGCCTATTTGCGTAGGTGTTGGAGAGAGAAAGAGATAGAGAGAGAGAGAGAGAAGTGGCAAAGGGACATAAGGGAGATTTTCATGAAATACCCGTAGTCTCGGTTGAGTTATGCTCGTATTTCCTGTCAGCACATCCGATGATGTCCACGGTAATGTAACTGAAATGTATGAACGTTTCGTGCTGTCGCATTCTATCCTGGTCCCGTTACACACTATTACGATTACGAAAGATATATGCTCGTAGCCGATACATTCAGGGTCTTGTTTTGAGGCGGTGCTGCGACGGAGAAGTGTATACGATTTGCTAGTTACGCATTCAGCGAATCTCTGTTTCTGTACAGGCACCGCTCGCACCGCATTCGCCATCCAAAGCCCACTTTCATTGCTCGCAACATGCACGAGCCATTTATCTATCGTGGAATATTCATACGCTAAAATTCATGCTAATTGACAATCGCATCGAAAAATGTATTATTCATTCGTCCGATTCTGACGATTATCAATGAATTCTCCATTCCTCCGTCTCCCTCTCTTCGTACACCGTTCGATTGTTGCTTACGCATCAATAGTGGGATTGTGTATGGATGCTGTCGGCGTAGACGTTTCTAGATATGCATTTGTAGATATTTATTGTGTAAATCTATGTAATTGCAGCTTGAGTTATTGGATTTTTCAGCATGGAGTGAAGCTTGCCAGGCTTGGAATAGGAGGCTGAGATCATTCGCGTGAATTTCTAGCGGACTGTTTTTAAGTATGATGTTGACCATGTTAGGGTCAATGACTAGGACCAACGGCTACGATCAATGAGCAGTACTAATCGCCAGGACCAATGATCAGGATGAATGGTGAAGAACAATGATCAGGACCAATATTTCTCGATCAATTTTCCAGAACTGAGCTGATCAGGACTAACGGCCAGAACCAATGGCAGATGATCTATAGTTTAGTTTAGAAATAACTATAGTTTATTGTTAGAACTAGGAAATTCCGTCATCAGCTAAATCCTCGATACATTACAAAAACGCATCAAAATATATCACGGTATATCACAGAATCTCATTAAAAATGTTGTCCAATAAGTAATAATAATTTACCGTTTGTAATTAGTTCAGCAATAAAAATGTAAAAAAATAAAAAGGAAGATAAATCTTCAAAAAAGTGCTGCAACGTATCAGCGAACGAAAGCCACATCGGGATTACGGCATATCGATTTGACCCGTAACTTTCTCCCGACCCACATAATCTCGTTCCCTGGATATTTCTTTTTTTTTTTTTTAACTCTCGGTTCGACACTTTCGATTGGGAAGCAGCGCTGTAATAACTCTCCCTCTCCTACCCGCCTGACGCTGGAGCAAAAGCTTTCGCCGCATGCGCCGTAAAAAGAGAGACCGAAAAAGAAAAAAAATAGAAGCGGGAGTTCCCGTGGGCTCTGGCGCGGTTCTCGTTGTGCGGAGAGAATCTCTCCTCGTATTCCCGAGGTTTTCTCCGTAAACGTGGCGTGTCGATAAAAAAGCTCTTCATCTCGCGTGCATACGAGGTTATCACGTAATGTGCGGTACGACGGTTGGCACCCTCGTCTCGAGGGATTATTTGTGATTTCCGTTTTGCAACGTTGTGTCCTTTTGTCGCTCGTTCCATTCGCTTTTTCTTATTGTTGTAACGCTCCGGGTTCACGTTAATGTTTCATCGAATGTGTGTCTGCACAGTCGTCGTTTGCACTCCGGGATGTGCGCAGGATTTTCTTGGTGTCCGTGGAACGTCTGATAGGATGAGTTTAGGGGTGAGTGTTCCGAGGGTGTAAAATTGGCTGCGATGTAAGAGGGTGTCTCGGAGATGGTAGAGAAGTGCCATCGTTGTTTCGAAGGGGAATGTTGGATGAAAATTAGGAGAGAGGGAGAGCTTCATGGCGGAAATAAATGGGGATGACGAAGAGGAGAGGTTCGAAGACGAACGAACGAGAAGGATTTTACAGTGAGTAGGGGTCGTAGTCTTTCGCGAATAAACAATACAAGCTGCGTAGCGTTTTCCTTTCGGTAGGAAAGTTTCTACTTACTCCCAGACCTTTCATCCCTCTTTCTCTTTCTCTCACTTGGCGTCTCTAAAGAGTTGCCAAAGGGGGGTGATAGGGAGACCAATAAGCCTGGTGAACGTAAACGTAGCTGTGTGTGGAAACGTGTTTCTATGTGGGGATGTAAAAAGGACGTGTACACGTCCAGTGTTGATGTACATAAGCAAGACCACGCCTCTTGTCTAAGGTAACCCCTCCACTATGATATTCGCTCCCTCTGCCGTTTCAGGAGCCATGAGAATCGCACAGGATTCCACCCCCACCCTGAAGTCTCCTCCGGAGATGCTAAGAAGATTTTTCAGTCTCCCACCTTCGTCTCCAGATCCTCTTACCCCCATTCGCAGCTTCCAAGTCAACTTTGTACAGCTGAGAAACGGAGGGAGAGAAATGAGAAAGAGATGGTTTTGCGTGTGCTGGGATTGGAACCCCTTCTTCTATTGATCCAGGAGCAAGGGAGTTGTTTCTTGCGAGCCTGCAAGGTCTCCCACCATTTCGCTCTCTTTCTTCACCTCGTTTCAACCCTCCCTATCTCCCTGTCCCCTCTTCCTTTTCACCACTACATTGCGGACGTGCTACTCCAATACCGAGCTCTTCGGAGAATCTACCCCTATCATCACGATCACCACTACTACCGCAACGTTGCCTTTTCGAAACTTCCAGACTTGCTCATGGACAGGTTTATTTGTTTTCCTTCGACCTGTTCTTTTCTTCTTCCGTTCGCGCTTTGCTCACCGACCTCTTCAACACCCCGGAAGGGGCTTTTGTCTCTTCGGTTTATTTAGGGTCTTTCATTGTTGTGAAATCTTCCGCACAGGTGCATCGATTGGTTTACTGCAAACCGGCAAATTGACGTTATTCGCCTGGGTCGTCAGAAATACCTTCGCTACCGTGGACAAAATTGGCATTGAAAAATTTCATCAATGGAAATGGACAACGTCATTGTCAACTATCGATTACTTGGGATATTCTTGACCGTTCTTAATTCCGTTGCCAGTTATTCAGTGCGAATCATCACGGACGCTGACATATCGCAGTCCAAAACAGCTGTGTTTTGGTAACTTTCTGTCGTCAATTTTGGCAATTCAGCATTCAGAGCCTAAACAGCGTGATAAGGAATCAACTAAACTTACTTTTGGTCGCACGATAACACAAAATCCATCGTAATACTCATTCACTACAACTTTGTGTATTCTTGCCTTCGTGTCCAATGCTGATATTGGGATCATGTCTTTTGGAGCTTTCCTTCTAAAACGTATGACAATCGTCGTAAACTCTGCGAACCCAAAGTATCGTTTTCTAAAAAGGAACTATGCCTACGTTTAGCTTCTTTTCAACCGGTTATTCGATAATCCGGTAAATCTGAAGTTCTAAGCTAGTATTCCTACTGGAGCAGTTTTCTGATCGATGTCCATGTACGAATCTCCGTATCTGCTGAATATCTCACCGGGAATATTTTATAATTATATCAAAAGGGTGAATCTCGTGTATGAACACGATTTGTTATTCGCGCACGTGCGTCTCCGCAGAGTTAATAGTAGTTTCATCGGGACGTTTTCTCTCTGTCTCTTTCTATCCCTTTTCTTCTTCCTCTCTCTCTCTCTCTGTCTCTTTCTCATGTGCAGTCGACAAGAGGCTTGCGCTGGCTGCTGTATAGGCAACCCAGGGCACATCGGTTTTGAGTCTACAGAGGGAAGTGAGTTTCATGGAGAACCAGAGAAACGCTGAGACCTGGGTAAAAGACAGAGAGAAAGAGAGAGAGAAAGAGGGAGAATGAGAAGAAACATAGTGAAGTACCGTGTATGCAAGCTGGAGGGTAGGGGGTTTGGTGCTTTGGCTAGGGACTGTTAAACACGCTAGGTCTTATCGGTAAAACTGCTCTGTACTGGATCCACACGTAGGCGCTCATACGGACCATCATATATATGTGTAATACATGTTCGACCATTGGCCAGTCCAGAGGGTATATCTCTTCACCTTATACGTACTTCTCGGCATTGGAAACATGGGAGTTTACGTGAGCGTGGAGCGGTTCGCCGGGCCACTGTGCTTTTGCCATATCTACTCTTCTATATGGAACTCGTCGACTGCTGTCGATACTATATGCTCCGCAAGCTTTCGAAGATATACATATATTGACTCCGAGCAAAAGGGTTTTCTATCCAGGATACGCTGACCGAAATGTTCGCGTCTGCGTTCTCTTATTCTGTAGTACTCGATGTGTATGTGTACATTTGTAGCGTTTGCAAAATAAATATATACAAATAGACAAATAGATATTTTCAAGGCTTTGCATCGATGCACCGAAGTCTACTAGGACATTCGATTGCTTTGCTGTTTTTTTCAAATTTGTTTTTCGTATTCTTTGATTCTAAGCCTAGAAAGATGTTCGTAGTAACCATTGTAGGAGAGAGTGACGACTTCCGAGCCTTTCTACCTTTCTACCAACTCGTTCTATCAGCACACCTGCCACTTTTTGGAAATGCATTCTTTGGCATTAGCTCCGGGATGATTCTCAAAGTTACAATACGTAATATAACGAATAATGAAGATTTTTACGTTACAATATTTAATGTAACGAGTAATGAAAATTGTTAACATTACTTAAAACGAGCGATAAAAACGCCGGTAAGTAATGCTTGCAATACGCAATGGTATGTAACCCATCAACGGACTGTGTGAACAAAATTACAAATATTGCTGGAATCTTGAAAATCAGGTTTAATCGTATTTGTTATAAATACATGAAGGCACCGCAAAGTCTGCTTTGGTGGGTGTGGAACTTTATTTAAACATGAAAATCGTATATGAATTTGTACGCATTCGATTGCCGGTTGATTTCTAGGTACTGGAATTCACCGTGCATTCGCAAAGCCCTTCATCGTACATTTCGATGGATACATATGGATCGAATGACACACGAGCGGTGAAATTGGTGTACGGGAGAAATATACGCAAGCTTTTCGAGACATTCGAGGTATCATAGATGGGAATGGTGAGTACACGGGAGTCCTGTATGTATTCACGCGGTATGGTCGAAAAGCGGAAGACGAAAGATAGCCCAGGCAGTTCTCGAGAAATCGTTCCAGTTTACATTCCCGTCTAGGGAAGCTTCGTGCGCTGTGTGTGTGGGTGTTACGTACGTGTATGAAGCATTCGCTAGCTGCGGGACCATACACAGTGCGGTTACCGTGTTCTGCAGGAATGCAAGCGCCTGGACCTTAGATATTGAAGTACATACCAAACTCTGCCAGTCCTTTCTCCATGTTTCTATCGGACCTAATATCATTTCGCAGTTGCAAAGCTTGCCACTCTTTTCCTCACGTCAAAGATTTGATTTCATCGCAATAGCTTTTAGGAAAGCAATTGTGCTGTTTCTGTTAAAATCTAAGCTTGATACCGGACCGCCTCTAATTTGTTTGAAATTTGATGGTTCCCTGGACCACTGGCATTTGTACCGGGAATTGAGATACGATAGGTGAGTGATCACCCACCCAAGTATTTACCTGGTATTCCTAACTATGAGAGATATCCGCATTGGCTCCTATTGTTTCTAAAGAACTCCTTCATCAAACACTTCTGTTGTCGGAAGAATTCCAGCGTGGCAATTTTTGTCAGCTGATCGTACACTCGGACTATCTTTCGATAATGAAGGAGCAACGATTACGCTCTTACGATAAAAGCAACCTTCGCGATCCACGAGACGGTAGATACGGATATATCTATGCGTTATCGGTATATATTTTCCGAAGGAGATCCAGCCGAGACAAATGGGGGTTGATGGGTGCGAGGAGGGTGGGTCGAGCTATTTCCTAGTCAGAAGACCTTTCTGGGCATTATTCCAGGCCGGACTAAGGTCCGATCGTAGCTATATACTCTTGCGTCTCTCTTGGCAACCAAGCCTATCAAACTATCTTATGTACGCCGGTCCTCAACCCTTATACTCAAGCCTTTTGGTGGCCAATCCTGCCCATTCCCCTGCCTCACTTTCTCACCCGGCAACCCGGGGAATCTCACTTCGAGCCCTTAACGACCGACCCACGGGAGAAACTGCGAAATTGAGAAAATTATCCTAGCACGCGCTAGATATACTCCATACTGTAGTAGATTATACACGGTATACGACTAGGTACGTTGCTCCGCACGAACGTATACATATATTCATGGCCAGGGATACGACGAGACGCAGGACGTGAAAGATAGAGAGAGAGAAAGAGGAAGCAAACGAAGAGGATCAACCCCTTCGGCAAAACGTTACAGTAGTGAAGCACAGTGTGTGCATTCGAGAAACTGAGCGAACGCCAACGGGCAACGAACGATGGAATGGTTTTTGGGTGGAGTGAGGTTGGTTGGGTTGGGGCTGTTGCCGCGGCCATCTTAGTTCTGAATTAAGGAGAGGGTGGAAAGGCTCCGGCGACCCTTGCAGTTTCGTAAAGCTCCGGGGGTGGCTGAGCCAGCGACCGACCGGACGCCATACTTTGCCCACACGACCCTTTCCATTATACCCAGCGGGTATTGGGGTCTGTATACTCGACGGTGAACAAGAGAGAGAGAGCAAGAGAGAGCTGAAGAGTGAAGGGGGTACAATCGAGCGAAACACTGGGCCATCTTAGATTTTGAGTTGTATTTGCGACAATGTAAGCTAGACAATACTGGGATCCATCTTTAGTTTTCCATGCTGATTAGAGGATCGAATCACAATCGGAATTTGATAAAACGTATCGTGAAAGAAGTAGGAGAATTAGAATTTTGTTTGGCTTTTCTTTGGGTTCTTTTCAAAGTTTTGACGAATTTCGAACAATCTTTGGAGTCTTGTATAACAGGAATTGGAATTTTAGGAATTCGACAATGGTTGCTGAGATTCTGGGTAACCGATGATATCTAGGGAGGAAAATGCCGAGTACTAGTTAAGTGAGGGGTAGCTATAATTCAGACTGTTAAGCGAAAAGTGTCAGCTATCATTCAAGCTGTTATAATTACTTTCAATATCGATCATTCTCGGGTTTCCTTTTCTCTTTATCTTCATATATCTTCTCGAATCTTAATTAATTATTACATAAATCCTACACATTCTGCACAGAATTATTTCTTCCAGCCATTTCCGTTCATCATGCGTTCAAAAGATCGGTCCAGCATTGCGCGGTCCCGATCTAAAATCGTTAAGTCTACGAAGCACGAGTCACCGTTCAAGTGTTCAACTCGGCTTAGCTACGAAGAGTAAAGTTTACCCGATCAACAACTTTCCTTGAACTCATAACTGGATCTCTTATGAAATAGATTCACAACCACATTTATTTATTTCCAAAACGTTTCTATCAGGAAATGAGGGATTTAGAGCTTTACCATAGCTTTGGTTTGGTAGAAAGACGAGATAGGTTTAGTAAATAGGATTCAGAGTTGAATGGTCGCAGCCCCATTGTCGGTACACTGCAACCGGGTGGTGAAGAGCAAAAAAGTGACTCATCAGCTTTAGGCTTGAATGATAAAGACCATACGTTGATATCATTGGGGTGGCATTTCCTCTCAAAATATAACTTGCTCAATGGGACATTGCCGATGTCCTTTCGGAACTCTACCTCAGCTTTCGCGCCGAAAGACGACCACGGGGCTACCTGACTTGTATTCTAGGGATTTCCGAGACTAGGTGCAGCTTTCAATGTATATGAGCTGGGCATCGTTGACGACCAAGTGGACCGCAGTTGCAACGGTTCGAACGAGAAAGACGGGATGGGGGAGAGGGTTGGTGGTTGGTACCAGAGGGTGGTTGGTTCTAGGTGTATGGAGGAACCTTCGGGGAGACCTGACAGAAGTTGCAAACTTTATGGTAAACCGGAGCGGCCGACGGCATCGTCAAGCCAGTAAATGGAGGCCGCTACACAGTCGAGTACAAAGTGAGAAAGGATGATGGTTAGCGGGTCAAAGAGAGGCCAAGAGAGATAGAAAGAGAGGAACGAGGGTTGCCTGTTTCTGGTGAATGTGTAACGTAACAGGGGTGTTTTCAACACGCGACACTGGAAGGTTACCCAAGGAAAAGGGGTGGGTCGACTTGCAGGGTGGTGGGCGTTTAATCCAATCCGGAGTTTGTTCTTTCGACGATCGACGTAATCACCGGCTACACGTTGCTTTATCAACCCAACGTATATCGTACCCGTACTCTACGGCTATGCATGTTTCGTATCGTGCATGCTCGTTACAGATCAAGCACGTTTGTAGGCACCAAGTACGAAACTGCGGGGTTTACGGCTGGTCGAACTTTCCGTTTGCTCGTGTTTATAATCTCGCACACGTACGCGTTTCTACACCCACATACGAATTCACTTACGCTCGGTGGTGTCGTTGTTGTGCTTTTCGATTATTCGAATTAACGCTGGAACTCACTAAATCAACAATGACAATGAAATATCGCGCGAAACGTTTGCCTATATGTATCAGAAGTTTTCGTTGTGACGTTTCAACCATTCAAATAGAAACGTGGAGTATTCCATGGTACAGCAGTCTTCAGGTTTCTCGAGAAGGTTTTCCCCAGGACGACAATTTTGTGAAACGCACTTTGCGGAATGGAACTTTGAAACTTTATCTTTTTCCATTTTCGTATGTTCAAGCGAATTCAGGAGTCGAACCGGTTGAATGATAATCATCGTAGAAACCGACGATGGATTTTCCAAAGTTCCAGCCGTACATTTTACGCGGTGAGGTCCAAGGGTTATTGGTGGAGGGTTGGATAAGCTTGAGGGATGCTATTAATTGTAGGGTGACCTCCTTTAGGGGCTACGTTGTTCAGGATAGTTCTGTATGGCTTTGAGTTTAAACGTGTGGGTTGGGAGATATACTTCTTGTACTAAACGCGTCTGAGAGAGACCGAGATAGAGAGAGAGAGAGAGAGAAAGAGCGTGAGATAAAGAGAATGAGAGAGATAGAAGAGGTTCGGGGAAGTATGAAGTTACATTCCGTGATCACGAGACTTCGAGGCTTAGCTTGCTCGAATATTAGATCAATAATTCTAACCTCTGAGTTTCGCTTCCCGCACACAAAACCTACGGATACTGAATGGGAGTCAGTAACGAGATATTGTTTTACCCGGAACGCTCCTTACTGATATTATATTCTTCGTCAAGTCCGTCAACGCTAAGCTTTCATCTTTGATGCTAATATTAAATTTCACGACCCACCGATCCAACAGGATTTGTGAGCCAATACTTGTCGTTCGTTTTGGTATCCTAACTTCCGCGCGAAGTCACTTTCATCGTAACTGGCTAAACTTTGATTACCGATTAGAGTTTCGGATATAAAAAAAAAAAAAAAAACACCAAACTGTTGACGAATCCAATTCGAGCCATTTTGGATTTTTCGATTTTCATTAAACGAAGCGTTTCTTGGTTATACAGGATTAAATTATTGAGAAGGTTGTTGTTGTACTCACCAAAAAAATGTTTTTTTTTTGCCCTGGATCCTTGTGAGAATTCTGAGCGCCAGTGTACGACTGTCACCGAGAGAAGACGATAAATTTTACGATCGAGACTCGTTGGGGATGCTGCGACGTCCGCAGCATCCCCAAAACTGATCGAATGACCGAGCGATTTTTGCACAGCTCCCGAGAAATGAAAAACCAGTTTTACGAGAACGACGAATCGCGAGTACTTGGATCGTCACCCTCCACCGAGATTCCTACCGTCGTTTCATCTACAGAGCTCGAATCGGAGATGGACCATGGCTGGACCGTGAGAATCATATCTGGTCCAGCAACCTTCAGCTGTTGGCGACTGCACACAGGTTTCGTAAGTTTTTTCTCGTTCGTGCTCTTTAAATCGCAAAGAAACGACATTCAAGCATGCCTAACAGGAGTGGTACGAATATTATGTGTGGACGCAATGTTCTTCGTTAATTTATGAAAAAAAATATTTTTAAAAACATATAACGGGTTTTGCGTTTCGCATTGGTAACCTGTATTTTATTTTCAATTTAAGAATAATGCGTATAACAGATGTGGGGATTTTATATATCTCACTGATAACCTTTTACTATTTTTAATTCGCGCTGATTATTTATTCATTTGCGTAATTAGTTAACGAAAATAACGGTCAGGCATGAAATCATTGTGCAACGTTATTTTTCGTACGGAATTACGATAATAAATTAATTAAATAATCTGAATAAACAAAACAGTAGTTTTATTGAATTGAGAATAATTCTCATTGAATTAACAATTAACAAAACAACAATTCAGATTATCTACGATAGCCCTGCATTAATGTCGTTACGATTGAATGAGGTAGTTAAAAATTTGCATATTTTAAATAATCACAACAGATGATTTTTGATTTTTTAATGTATTATTCGACTGGATAATTGAATAATTGAAAAAATGTGTATGTTTTGTGTTATCAAATTTAAACGTCCGTTTAGAATTTCGACATTTTTTTAAAACAATCATTTAGTAATTGTATTTCGTAGTCGGTTGAATAAAATATTCCAGAAATTTGAATAAGATAAGAAATTTGAAAACATCATTTTCGACCTACATGTTTTTAGCGATATAAATGTTGTAACCTTTTGCAGTAATAAAAAATGTATTTATCATAGTACAGTACTCAATTTATCAAGTTGCATCGTAATGTATTTTAATTGAATCATTTAAAAGGCGATGCCGATTCGGAATTGTACATTTGATTAAATATATCTATACATAATTAACCTTTCAGCTAATGAGGAAAAGTGTAAAGCAGCTTTTCCCCTGACAATCTCGTTGATCTCCGATTAAAGGTACAATAAAAAGGTCCTCACAGTAGATAAAGGTGAATGTCAATATCAATAAATACGTATATAATAAACCATTTTTAAAATTCATGTTACAACAAAGATAACGGAATTTTCGTCCGTTGAAATCCAAATAGAGAAGAATAAAATCGGTGAAAAAGGATCAATCACCGAATCCAACAAAGAAATAACATTCCGCATCGAAATAATAATAATAATAATAATAATAATAACAAAAACAACAACAAAATTCCGCATCTGAACAAAAACAATAATAATTATTATGAAATTATACGATAAAGTCAATTAAAAAATTGATTTATCTAATTCGTCAAAGATTCGCTGAATATGTTTTTAATAGTGGACAAGAAGACAATCCGCGACACCTGCGAACCGTGAGATCTTCGCGATCCCCCTCGATTCATCCATATCGTTCGTCTGGTTTGACGAGTTTCGTTTCCCCTGGTTGTGAGATCCCTGTTCGAAGGGTGGACTCGGAGTTTTCCGCGGCTGGCTGGCCGCTGGACCTCCGGATGACCAGTGGTCAGCGGCGTGAGAAAGCCAAGAGTAGGGCTTTGAATCATGAAGAACCGAAACATGTTTTTAAAAATGTATTTTTTTCATTCCTCCGCTCTCCATTCTCGTTTAATCAGAACTACTCCATAAATCCGTCCAATATCATTTCTAATCCGTAGAATTAACGGTGAAATCCAACTTTAGCGCTAAAAATCATGCGAAATGGTTGACATTGACGATTTTATTGTTTTCCGTGATTACTATTGGCTGAATCGATGAAAAATGACGTATTTGAACGTTTCATAATGTTTATCATTGTTCAAAGTAATTTTTATTAGGAATCGATAATATTCGTGATGAAAAAAATAAACGTACTCGCACCCCTGCAAATTTATGAAACGTTCACTCTCGAGGATTCATCGTAGCCTACAGGAGACCTAATATGAGTGACTTTCGGCTACATTAGTCGTGCGTCGTTGCAGATAATGAACCGAAAATTCACAAGGGAGACGGTAGACTCGAAAGGCTTTGTCGTTAATACGAGCCGTATATCTCAATGTACGTTGCGCCGGATTGTACGTTGGCGAATGTCCCGAGAAACGACGAAGCACAAGCGTTGGTGGTTGAGAGGTTTGGGGAGGTTTGAAAGGAGGTTGGAAGGGTGGGGGGGGGGGGACGGTTGGCTTGTCTCGAAAGGAGAACGGGAGAGAGAAACCAGCGCAAGGGTTGAATGGCTCAAGGGTATAGTAAGGCGCTTTCGACGCCATATTTGCTCGGCAGAGCTCTCCTTCTCCGTAGAGACCGTCTCTGCTTTTCCGTGGAGTTTCCGGGTGGCTGCAGCTGAGCCCAAGAAGAGGGGTGGCTACTGGAGACGAACTCGACGGGGATGACTATGTCTAGGTACGTTTGTGTACGTTCTGGGGGGTACGGTGGAACGGAGAGTCGAGAATTGGGCGGGGGAGGGGGGAGGGGAGCACTCTGGAAAGTTGAGAAATTCAGCGTTATGCGGTACCGCTCTTGGCATGGATCGAGAAGGGTTTCGAGACCCTGGCACAGCCCTCGAAACTTGAAGACGTCGATACCGACGACGCCCAATGCTGGAATTCGACGCAGAAAGTAATCCGACTTCCCACGGCGAATACATAATTCGATTAAAGTCCCCGTAATTATGCGTACTCGTTGGGAACATTGGAAATGTTGAATTTGAATTTGTAATCAATAATAATGAAGAAAATGAATATTTGTAGCGTGAAGAATGCGAAGGTATTTGTTTAACCGGATGAAGTCTAATATTATCGTGAACTTTATTTTATTTCATTTTTTTTATTAGTTTAGTAACGAGTTTTACTGAAGGTTGAAGATGCAAATGTTAGAAAAGTTATGACTTGTGGTGTACGAGGAAGTAAATCGTTTTATGTTCTAGATTTGTTTCAAGAGAAATTATATATATATATATATATATATATATATATATATATATATTTTTTTTTTTCGTTAATTACATCGTAATATTTCGTTCAGTAACTTGATAAATATTCATTAAAGGATTCTTAATGATAAATACATAGTCGGGGGGAAGAAAAAAGAAATAGTCATGTATTGAGTGAACTGTCTTCTCGAATAGGAGAACATTTTTCGTCATCCTTAAGTTTCTCCAGTCTCCAATAACTTCCGAAGATACACCGCGAAGTTTGAATAATTAATTGTCGATAACGTTGTCTCTTACCAATGAACAAATAACACGACGATTAATCAATGACAGTTACGCGTTTCTGAAGACGTTCATTTATCCTCCGAATTCTTTTTACCTTCCCTGGAGTACTTGACCGAAACCTTTTTGTCGCTTCTCAAGCCATCAACGTTTACCATCACCATGGAGTTTTACTTTGGATCGTACGTAACGCGAACTCGCCCGGAGGCCCTAATTAATTCGTGTATGTCAACGGGGCAAGTTTTTCACCGAGTAATTTGTCGTATAATTGAAGTTGCGGGTTTTTGCGGATACAATTTATAATACCTCGAGGATGGCGAGGAAGGGGGGGGGGGGGGGGGGGGGGGGGGGGGGGGGGGGGGGGGGGGGGGGGGGGGGGGGGGGGGGGGGGGGGGGGGGGGGGGTGTTGAGAATAGTGGCCCGGTGAACGTTAAACGCGCGGAAAGTGGATGTGTGTATCCGCGCATGTGTGTGTATGTGTTATGGTGAACACCGGGGCCACTGCGGTGTTTGGAGGTTAGACCGCAGTTACAATATCGCTTGATTAGAAATGTACATAGGGTATATGAGCAGCGGGGGGCGCATATCCAGATGTTGGGAGGTGGGGTGGTGGTTAGGGGATTCCCGGTAAAGGGGTAGTCCGATGGTGGCTGGTTCTCTCGGTCGATGTCTAGGCAACTCCATAGTTTAATACGCGCTTCATGGAACTTGCAATAAGGAAGGGCAACGGAAAGCGGGGGAGGAGGAAGAGGGTAGTTGGTATTAAGGGGTAGGGAACGGCGGGGGTGGATTGGAGATGGGAGATCGGAACAACTAGGAGGGTTGAAGGAGGCTAACGTATACGACCGGTGAACGAGAGAGAGAGAGAGAGAGAAGGAGAGAGTGAGTGCAACGAGTGTTCGAAGGTAAACCCAGCCGGTCTCAGCACCCATAACCCCATCGCACACTACTTGCCGCCGACGATTGTTATAGCCTTGAGATAGCCCCGAGGTTTTCCCCGAAACGAAAAGTCTTTTGGATACATCGATTATCTACTCGCCCTCTCCGTTACTGACAACACGGATCGCTTGTTTTTCAAAAGCTGGCGAACATTCGCCTAGCTAAATTAAGCTGATGGGGGCTTAGCCCTTCCATCTTGTTTTTTGATGTGCAGGATCTAAAATGTATTCTACATTCACTGATCACGAGAATATCGGCGGGACAAGATAGTTGAGCAAGTTTTTTTTACATTATTGATCCATACGTCAGATGTCTCGAGACGCGACAATTTTTCCGAGTCCTTTCGAAATCCGGAATATTTAGCTTGCTGCACTCCAGTAAATATTAACGTCGCGGTTTGCTTTTAAAAATCGTTTTCCTGGAGTATCGGATAGATAAGACATAATCGAGAACTCGCAACCTCGTGCCTTTTCCCAATGAACAAAAGTGCTATCTTTCCGCAATACGTAGAGTATACGTAACTTGAGTCCTCGCTACAGCTCGGTGTTTCATTGTCGAACCGCGACGTTGAATAGGAAATAAAGATCAGCGTTGAACCGAGCACCGATATCCACGGTCACGGGATGTTTCCCGTTGTACTTGCTGAAAAGTCCAAGCATAGCCGAAGTTATACGAGAGAGCTTTGGGGGTTTTCGTTGCATCTGATATCTGACGAAGTCAGGTGAGGGTATATAGCTGTGCGGTATAGCGAACTTTGTGGCAGACGTGTATGGTGAGCACCGGAAGCAGAGCGGAGCAAAGTATCGATATTTGCCAGCGCCCTTTCGACCTGGCTCTTGTGTTCACGGGTCCGTCCATGTACATACGTATGTAATATATGTACATGCACAAATTCACGTTTCGTGTATGTGCGCGTACATATATGCATACAAATATAGTATATACATATTTCAGACCACCCCCAAAGTACTCCCCGGAGTCCAAGCCTGACATACACGCGCTCGTAACGTAAAACACGTAAACGCGAATATATCTATTGATATTAAAAGGTGGTACGAATCGTCCGAGAGTGCGAGAGGGTAACCAAGTTGAGAAGCGTGTGTGCACGCGAACGGAGAATCTATTCGGCTAGACGTTTGTATGTACGTATACGTGCGGTATCAAGATGGCTCTATATTAGCGCTATACCTTGGTCCGCTCCTAGACCGAGGTTTCCGGTTACGCCTAGACACACGACCACCGCACCATCCTGCTTTTCTCTTCTAGCTTCAGCTTCAAACCTCTCGTAGGAATATTCAGCCATTCTGCTCACAAATCCCCCTTCAGACGCCTCACGCCCCCTCTCTCCCACCCTCCCAGTTCTCGTTCTATCCTCTCCCGACCAACCCCCGCTTTCATCTTCTCACCCTTAGACACCCCCTATGACCGCCTATCCTCTGTTCTATACAGCCCGGTCTCTCCTTATTCTCGATCTCCCTCAGACTCCACGAAGTTATCTGTTCAGTTACGTGTGTTCTCGCGGGTACCACTATTTTGTTATAGGTATAAATGTGGGGTTTGCATTCGCTATGCTGGTGTATTTGTACGACTAGGATCTCTTCTCTCTCTCTATCTCTATCTCTATCTCTCTTTCCTTCATCCCCAATCGCAGCTTCCACGAGCACGATGCAAGAGTCCGCGATGCTCTCTCACCGTAGTTCGCTGGTTATTCTCTCAAAGTTTCGCAGAGAGAACGATGGCAGGAACCGAAGAGGGAGAGAGAGAGAGAGAGAGAGAGGGAGAGATCCAGGCTTGGAGAAACCGTCGAATGCCAGTGTAATTGTACATTGTTCGGGAAGAACATGGCGCCCGTCACGAGAGAACCGTACCGAGTAAAGTGGTCCCGGGTATGAGAGAGGAATCTGCCGATAATAGTGATAAGAACAATTGTTGGTACGATACAATGAAACGCAAGTATCGAAGCTTTCCAGGAGTCCGTTTTAGGTCCTCGAAATACATCTTCGTGCAGATTCGGTTCTGGGGTTTTTATTTATTTATTTATTTTTTCACTCCGCTGTCAAATTTCCAACGCAAAACGATATAGGAAATACGGGTATCGTTCTAAGCTTAGAAAATCAGGCACGTCGTATCATTCGATCGAGTTTCTCGAAAGAGACAAACCCGTTATCGCCACATTTTGAATCGTCGGAACAGAGGCATCGTCTCAAGAATCAACCTGGTTCAATCAAGCAGTTTCATCCATGTTACCGTTCGTCGAATTCGATTCAAGTTAGGAGTTGGCAGAATTAACAATTCAAAATTGCTTAATGAGAAATGATAATCCAGGCTGGAGTTTCGCGATATCGAAGTGACGACTGTCTTGTCATCATTCCACTTCATAAATCTGGTCTTTTTCATTCGCAGCACTGTTGAATAATTTGCACTAGCAGTTAAAGTACGTCAGGTGAATAGTTAGGGATGGGAAATGCAGAAATACCGTAGGACCATTTTCAGAAGTTAATTAGCTGAATAATGAAACGTTAATCTAGTGAAAATTGCATGGACGTCGACCACGCGTAGTTTCGTTATTCGCGATACTACCAACTATGACCATCCGCGTGGATTCGCGGGAGAGACAAATTCATTCGCGTTCCACGTGCAATACAAATGCCCATAACTACACGCGTGCATACATATGTACGTCTATGTACCTGTACCGAAAGTGCAGACGAAGTTACACACATTCACCCAAATCCGCAAACGTACCGTATAACCCATGCTTCCTTCTCTCTTATTCTTGTAGTTCATCCTCCAGCTGGCCGCCTTCCAATTTCTACAAGGGAACCTAGAAAAGTGTAAGTGTTGGTGGTTGGATTGGTGCGTTTCGTTAGAACGAGGAGTACGGAGGGTATCCTTCGGGGTTGTTGAATATTTCAGGTGGACCATCTGCGTTTTAGACTCTCGCTCTCTCTTTTGGTAGTAGAGACATATACTTGTTTGCATATTCAATAAGAGCAGTATCTTACTAGACTCAACTGTCGTTGTGGTGGTCCATACTGAAATTCTTAAGAGTCCTGGTACTCGTTTAATCGGCGGATTGCCTATTAAAAGAGGATCATCGGAGTTTCTTGGCTATCTGTGCAGAACTGTCAACTTTTGTGAACGATTGATTTCCAATCGTGCACGATTCAATGATCGACAATTTACGGCAGTATGGATTAACGAATGAACTAGAAAATTCAGGATTTGGTCACGAGCGATTTGAGATTAATAAAAATATGTTTTTCTTTTTTCTATTTCGAAAGAAATCGATTAATTCGGAACAGCTCTGACGAACAATTATGGCTTTGTTGTCTGTTTTGTATCACAGTGGCAATGTACAGTATTATGTGGTTTACATATTTCTTCATTTTTATACGATTTATTGATTTCAATCCCTCGGAGATAAAATACAAATCATTTGATAATCCGACAAACATGACTCGTTAATTATTTCTTATTGTCTCAGCTGTCAATATCGTAGTGTTTCTTTTCCTTGGTATTTTTCACTTCCCCAATAAGTGATTATCAATAACCGCAAAAGTATTCTCCATCTCGCGATTAATTTATTTTCCATCGCGTATTGCAGTCTTAAACTTTTGTTTTTTTTGTTCCAATTCAATAAACTTTTACCCGAAGCCAGTGAAAAATAAAAACAAAGGTATGAAAGACACAAAACCAGTGGAAATAAATGAAAAATACGAACATAAGAACAAGAGTGCAGTATCACGTATTTTATGATAATACGATACCATTTTGTATTTTGATATTTGGGAAGGACCCTCGTTTGAAACGGTCATCGCCGCAACCGTAAAATTGTTCATGTCTGGAGATGAGTCTCGATATTTCCCACCACCGGGGGAACGCCCGTCATTTCCTTATAATTACTCCATTTCCTCCGTTCACAATCCTCAGCACGTAGAACGCGAGCGAATTCTCCGGTTGGCGAGAACGAGGAAGGGGGGATGGAGGACTGGAGAGTGTTTGGCGTGCGGCATGGCGCGAGGCGATAGTGCGGAATCGATGGTAGAAAAGCGGACTTCGAAAGCCAAACGTGCACTCAGATATACACATACGTAGACACGTATGCAATCATACTTGTTCAACGAACGGAGAAGCCACCCGTGCAATTTCATGGCAGCCAATGGTCGTACCCCCCCCTTTCCCTTGACCGCTCCCATCCTTTTGGACGTTACCAAGATATCAAGGAAATGAATGGGATTGCCCTCCGGCAAAATCGCAGCTCTGATAATTACCTATTAACTGCACTGTGTGTCTTGGTGTCTATAGTTGTCAACCTCCTTCTCCACCACTTCCTCCCCCTCTTTCTACAATCCTCCGTTTCAAGGTGGAGCATGAACGCGCTTTGCCACCTCGCAAGATTATGAGTAAACGGATCGGTTGAAAATTAATGTTGCGTGCATCAAGCACGGAATCGATAAAGCAAGCTATTCCCGATGGAACTACGATTTGGGATCGCGGTTATTCCGGTTTTTGGGAATTTCCAGTAACGTTAGTGATTCTGTGAAATTAATGTTTCAATGAACAGCTCTTATGAGCAAATTTATGGAAGATTCCGAAACAGAAGATACGAAACATTAGGTAATTAAAAAACAGGATACGTTGACCTTTCCTCCGGATGTGTCAGCTGTATCGTACATTTAACTTTCCTCTTTGAGATGCAGCAAAGGGACTGAGGAGTTTTTTTTTTTAATTTCCCTAAAAGCCCGATCGTTTAAAGTACCAGTCATTATCAATTCTCCGCGTAGGTATCTGACAGTCAACATCAGAGATTAGGATTGTTCTCAGGAATTATACGTTGCCAGATGTTCCCAAAAAAACCGTTTCGTATTTTTAATCACCGGAAAATATTGAAAGAATGTAAAGGCAGTTACGAGAAATTCGTCAGGTTCGCCAACAATTGAAAACATGCACACAGATACAGAGTGGCGCAGAGTGGTAGTTGATTGATTAGAGGGCACCTGCGGTGGCCGTTCGAGATGTTCCATCCTGTCCCAAGGAAGAGGTCTCTGTATATCCTCCGCTTCGTTCGTTCCTAGACCGTGCTCTCTTCCGCTTCCGAGTTTTGAAGCTCTGTAGTACGGGCGCTTTAGTTCGCCAGGGCCCTGGGTTATTTGGAGGGTTACGTGGGTGGTTGGTTGGATAACGGGTATGCGCCAGTGCACCACTGTGTTCGTAGGTATCTTCGCTGGATGCTGCCAAGCTCCGACGTGTATATCGAGTTTAAGGGGCTTCCCTGAGCGCGAGGGAAGGAAGGAGTAGAGAGCGAGCAGGATGAGGTGGAGACTAGTGCAGCGTTGATTGTGGGTATCCCCACATAGGCAACGGTTATAACGTAAGCAGGACGGAGAGAGAGTGAGAGGTTAGGGTGGTTGAGGGGGGGGGGGGGTAAGGGAGCTTTCGTAGGAGGTAGTTCGAGGTGCCACAGTTTATAATAGTTACCGCACCAGCCCCTTTCTCCTCCTTCCTCTTAGCAAGTAGAAGCCGGATAGCCCTTCAATCCCTCTTTACTCTTCTGTGTCGGGTTCCCTTGCGACTGGGTACCCCCGAAACCGAGAGCGACCCAACCCACCGCGTTTCCCAAACTTTAACGTAGTTGCTTAAACCCAACTTTGCCGTCCTCGCTATTTCTCCGTCGACGATTCCGTATCTCTCTTGGCCATGTACGATCGTTCGGAGCCAACTACAGCTTTCCACATCCACCGAGTTCAAGTTTCCGCGTGGAAAAAGAAAATATCATACGTCCAATCATTGGTGAGTTAGGCTTAATTAAGATCTCGTTTCGGTGAAAATGAGAATTCGGGATGACCGATGCTTTCAGAATTTGGTAACTGGTTGTTCGAGCTAGAGATCTTTTTGGAGCTTGAACTTGCTGGATACGCGAGGGAGCAAGGTGATACAAGCTTGTTCAAGCTGTAGAACGGAGGCTCTATAAATTCCCTCTGGTACTGTGCTGCGATTAGTTCATAGTTTCTGTATAGTTTTAGAGTTAGGAACCAAGAAAAAGTGAGTTATCAAGCGTGGTTAGGGCCCGCAAGGGAGGAAAGACGACACCGTGCGGTTATCCATTTTCCTTCTCTTCCTCTTCGGTACGATGCGTTCCGTGATGTGCAACCTAACCTCTTTCTCGTCCTCAGGATCCTACCGAAGAGACACCGTAGACCATGAAATTTCAACCTCTCTTCTCGTCTTTCATCCCTGCGGTCAGCTCGCCACGAGTTTCTTGTCGGAGGAACAAACACACACGTTACAACCTTTAGGCCAGAATGTACGAGGCAACTCTCGTCACATCCTTTCTAAATTCGCACGATTCTTCTTATACGATGACTTCTCATCCGATCCAACGAAGGACCCGTTCGATCTTCCTAATCATCCTCAATATTGTAACGGTATTTTTCATGCTGGTTAGAGATATGTGGAACCGAGGCATTGTCGTGGAGATTCAAAGAGGAAGAGAAGAGGAGGGAGAGTCGCAGTGTTTGTAGGCGGTACATGAGTAATATTCTCCTACGTACTCCAACATTTCTCGGATCTCGTGGCAGCGGCCCGCCGTTATAATTCTCCGTTATCTATGGAAATTCTAAACCGTACTAAACAACAATATATACCTCAAAACTATGTAATTCCCTGAACGTATACGAGGTACGCCATACGTAGTAGCGAGGGCTCCGAGCTGTACGTATGGCGAGTCGCCCAAAGTCGCCTTGTTTGCTTTACAACTTTCTAGGAATGCTTCTCACCTCGTTACGATTTTATATCAAATTATCAAACTCATTTTTGTAACCTCGCTTCCACGTGGAAAAAAACGAAAATCGACGTCGTCTGAAAAATATATATGTTTTTTTCTGCAGATGTACATTTTCGCAAATCATTTTTTAAAATAATTACGGACGCAACAATTTTTTTTAATAATTACTATTCCGATATATACGGATTTGTGAAATACGATTCAAAACTTAGATTTCGTGATTGAAAATTTTAGTGAAGAATTGGAATTTACGGCCCTTTAGGCTTTACTAGATTGCTCGATAAATACGAAAGAATTTCTGATTGCAAAAAGAATTGAGAACTAAGTTCGTATTTCTAAATGTGAAGTGTTAAAAAAAAAACGAAATATGAAATGGTACACAAAAGTACTGTTTTCGAATGATTCGAATTTTTATGAAACATGTTCGGTCTGTGTTTTGATAAACTATACTGACAATTTAATTCAACAGTTAAATCATTAATAGAAACAGCTATTCAAAATACAGAGATTACCACCGAATAATGAAAGTTTATTTTGAAACATTAATTCCATGAAATATTGTCCAATAAAAGTCGAACTAATTGTCTAAATTCACATGACAGAGGAATAAACAATATCTCAATGATTTCACATTAGCTAATCAAATTTCGTGTTTGATCGATTTCGCTTTAACAATTTTTAAAATTGGTAGTAACGAACTCGTCGGTAAAATCGCACTCCACTTATTACCGATAAATAATTATGATCGCACAGCAGAAAAAGAGACAATAGAAGAATCGAAGTCGACAGAAGAGTCGTTATAACGTCAAAAAAAATGTCGAGGGAAGGACTTGTCGTATTTTGTTAGTTTCTGAAAGAGATTAGCCAATGATTCGACTTTGCTATTATACTTGTAACGCTATCTAGCCCCTCGGGGAACACCATTGCTCGGTCGTTTCTACTTTGGTCATAATACTGTATATAGTACTCGGGTACGTGGTCGTACCGAGGAACGCCGAGGATGATGAGATCTGCAGGCTTGCATCCTGATGAGACTATTAGGATGGCTTGATAAGTCCATAATATTCTGGTCGACGCCGAGCACTGCCGTCGAGTCCACCCGGTGTCCTGACTGCCCATCATATTCCGCCTCTTTTCCTTTCTCCCTCTCCATCTCTCCCTCATTTTCCCTTTCACTCTGTCATATCCCACACCATCATTCTCTCCTCCTCTCCACTCCCTTCGTACTGCACCATCCTGGCGTGATGTTGCGATGGAAAACGGACCGCTATCTTTGTCAACCTTCGATTTTTCTATTTATGTCGGTAGTCTTGCTGGCCATGCAATATCCTCGGCACAAATAAGTTCTCTGTCGAGTTATCCGATACAGTCGATGTATCGTAAACCGCGAGCGAACGAAAAAAATAACTCTTCCAACGATCACTTTGTATTAAGCGGTCGTTGTTGAAGACTTTGTTGAAGAACAAAAAAATGGGGATCGAAGCAATCGCTGATACCGGGTTTATTCTTGTATCAGGACTTTGATGTATTGGACATTCAATTTGTGTCTGTCTTTTTTTGCATCGATTGATTTTTACTCATTCGTGGGCCAGGAATGAGCATTTTATCACTTAATCGTTGTAAAGGCCTAAATTAATGGTTGAATGGTACAACGAGTTATTAAGTGGAGACAGTAATTGCTCAATGATTTATGAAAATCGATGTTGTTCTTTATGACACGTATTTCTGGCAGTGGACGAGGGCATATAGTACTTTAAATTCCTATATAGCCCAATGCAGTGGTAAGTGTGCGCAGCAGTGTGGGTAAGGGGACAGCATGGTAAATTGAATTTTAATGTATTTCATTGTCAGGCTGCTGAATTTTTCATTTTATTAGCAATCTCGTAATTCATCGAAAAGGTCAGAGCCATGAAGGATTTCATTTATTACTACATCCCACGTATCGACAGTGTTGACACAATTTCCAGATTTATTCTGGAAGAAGTCTGGAAGTGCACGTACTTTGAGGATATTCTCGAGGACGTGGAAATGCCAACCCGAGCTTTGAAAGCTCTCCAAAGCTGATGCCCGATAAGAGCAAGTCGTCGGGCACCGAGGTAGGAAATTAACTTTGAGTATTACAGATGTTGAGGTACGCCACGAGAGTGTGTAGGGTAGAGAAGCCAACACCTTGTTAGCTCGAGACAAATTCAGCTCATCTCTCGTGGATCAAATTCTCTCGACTCTTCAACGGATTGTACATTGCAATTTTCACGTTCCTCTTTCCCCCCGTTTAAATATTTTTATTTTCCTGTTTTACTTTTGTTTCTAATATCAGCTGATTTCATTTTAATTGAATTGCAAAGAAAACTTGGTAATCCTTGAAAGCCATGAATATTTTGAAAATCAAGAAAATTTCGTAAAAAGTTGATTGTGGTATTTTGGAGAATAAATAATCCATGTTCCATCCGGAAATGTCTTCTCCCTCCCTCTCTCTTTCTCTTTCTCTCCCTCTCATGGAAACAGAAAATCAGTGAAGAGGTGGAATGACAGGGATGGGGAGGGCGTGGGTAATCTCTCCCTATTTCTCTTCTTGCTCCTGTATACATAGAACGTTTATATCTCCCCGTGTTCACTGTTGGTATGACATATATCCCATACTTATATTATCTATCCCTTCCAATCGTTTTTATTGACTTTTTTTCTTCAATTTTTCAACTGTTAGCGAATTAATAGATTGTACAGTTGATCAACCAATGAATAAGAAAATGCGACTCAAAAAATCCAGGGATTTCTAAGTACCAATAAAAAACGAAATAAAAAGTATAAATAAAACAGTGTTAACAAAAAAGTGATAACCACTTAAAGCATTACACAGTGGCAAAATTGAATTAAAAATTCAAAACATAGCGAATTTTTCGTTCGATGAAATTCGTCAATTTTTTTTTCAAATGGCAGCAAAATATAAAATGTTGTATTGCATAGAAATTAGTAACGAGGTAGCAAAAGGGAAATTATTGAATAATGGAGTGTTGCATGAAAATATCGATTACGTTGAGAAATCGACATCGGCATAATAGTGAATGAAAAAATAAAAATTCAAAAACTTATCTTTTTTTTTCGTTGAATAAAATTCGTCTTTTTTAATGGCTAGATAATTGAATTTTTCTTCGATGGTTATGACTCGCGTATCAGCTTTTAGAAAAAAAAAGGTCAGGATATTTTTCCGTAAAAGTTGCAGAATCGTGGAGCTCTATTCCGTTTATTCCTATTTTTGCATTCAGCTCTTCCCGACGTTTCCTCGCGTACCCTTGCGAGCCTTAGCTATTCCATCCTTTTTGCTTTTACCTCGCACTTGTCACCCTATTTCCAGTCCGTTAGGGACCCTCCTGAGTATTGCGCGAAGCGACTCCGTCGGACTGCTCGATCCTGCTGGTACGAAGGCACGGGGAAACTGCGACAAACTCGTGTCGTTACAGGCTGGTAAACTTTGAGCTGCTTTAAAATCCAAAACTCACTAAAACCGGATATCGCACAGCAGTCGAAAGATTCGTGTCAATGAACAGGTTGGTCACCCATGGGAGACCGTAAACGAAAATCGCTTGACGCGTGAGATCGCTGAAGCCTCCCACCGAGCACGCATCCACTACTGTCATCACTAATTTATTTTCACGATTATGCAAATATTTTACATGCTCGAAAGTATTCATCGCCGCTTGTCCATCACTCCATTTATTAAATAAAACAACTATATGAATTTTTCGTATTGATCTTCGTTGGATTATATCATCTAGAATACCTAATTCTTGGAGTTGTGAATTTTGGTTTAAAAAAACGTTTGGATTAAACAAAAACTATTTTGGATTCGTTCGGATTAAAATTTTGGTTCGATTGGGTTTGGGTTTGAATTAATTGTTGGATAGCAAATATTTCACCTGCCCGAAACTATTAATCGTCACTTCTCCATCACTCCATTTATTACATACAACAGCAAAATGAATCTCTCGTTTTGACATTCGTTGGATTGTCATCTGTATTAGGTATTCTTGTAATTCTGAATTTATGTTTTCTTTAAAAAAAACTTTTGAATTAAATAAAAACTATTTTGAGTTTGCGAGGGTTTAAATTCACGTTTTATTGGATTTGGGTTTGTGTTAATTGTTTGATTTGGGTTAAACAAACGCAGCGTTGAATATAAGGTTTGACCCAAACCTAAAGGTTGACCCAAATCGAAAAAAACCCAAATTTCGGTTTGTTAGAGTTTACGGTTGTGTTAATAATTTGAATTAAAAGAATACTAAATTAGGTACGAAACATTTACGTCGCTGGAAAATGTAAATGAAATTTAGTTCGACGGTTGAGTCCGCATAAAACGTGTCATATACGTGAAATACGCGAATCTCGATATGCTACGGAATCAACACACGGTTACAGCCAATCCCTTGTACACCTTTCGAGACTCGAGGATATCCGTATATGAGCGTTTGGTTTACCACCTCGGCCTGTACAATTATGTTCCACCTCGCTATACCATATATATAAATTTATCCATTACACGCACACGGACATTGTTCCACAGATGTACGGAATGAAGGATAACGCGACGCACCGTGGTCAAACGTTCACGATCGCGATGCCCTGTCTCACTTGGATACGATTCATCTCCGTAAGCCTTCGCGATGTGTGTGTAAGTCTATGTATATACGTATATTTTGGCATTCGTGAATTTTGATTGATCGAGATAGAATTGAGTTGCGGTCCTCGAGGACCCGAGGTTTGATGGCGCCCTCGAAATATCCTGTATTCGCCCTGTTTCCTTCTCTGATTTGAGTCCTCCCTTATTCCCTCCTATGGCCATTGTGCTGCCATTTTTTTTTTCAATGTCAAATTACTTTAATGAGGACAGAAATTGATACGCTGTCAAATTTCGAAGACAGCGATGTGCTCGATTGACTTCGAGCTCGAATTTCGTAAGTGACAATGAATCTTTACTATTTTACGATATTTTTATTAACACAATTTCTTTTCTGTCTGATTGGTTGTCTCTTCGATATAAATTGTGCAATTATTTTCATACTTTTTCCCCTTGTTTTTTTGTATTTGTAATATTAAGCTTCAATGTTCAAATAAAATTCCATTCACTGTACTCAGCTGTTGCTACTTTCAATAACCCCTTCTTTAAAAATACATTTTCGAAATTCTTGGATTCATATAAGACATTTTACGATTTTTCCATTAATCTAATATTAAAATAAAATTCAATCTAATTATCAAAGATCTAAAGAATCGAATTCTAGAAAATGAATCTAGGTTAATTTCAATAATCTATACATGTAATATAATTCAAGTACAGTTGTTCAATATTCGCTTGAACGTTGGTACGTCAATTACCCGGAGACCCAAAGTTTCGAGTAAAAAAGTATCACACGTCTAAACGTCACGCCAAGTTCCTCAGAAGTTATCCAAAGCTTTTACGTTTCATTTGAACGTCTAGAAGTTTCAGATTCCGGTTGAATATTCTTCATTTTCGTTTTGAGAAGTGGCGCTCTGGGACAACGACGTTCCTGGTTTGGTGGCTCCTATCTGTACCGACAAGATAGGGTGAAATTGGCGAGGGAATGGAATCCCGCAAATGCGTTATATCGAGATCGCGTGTCGACTTGGATCGCGAACCATCCTTCTCTCTCTCTCTCTCTCTCCCTCTTCATTCCTCTTCTCGTGAAAGCTCATGTGACGGAAACGGTAGGCAACGCGACAAAGCTCGGTTCTCGTACGAGGCTTTCTCGCGTGGCGAAGTCATTCCGGTAGGACTATTGGAAAGTGATATCGAGGATTCCGGAGTCCTTGACTAGAGGGAATGGGGACGATTGGGTGATTCCGTAACGCGAGCCAGAGGAAGAAAATGGAGGAAGAGTGGGGATGGGGGAGGACGAAACGGAGAAACAGGAAAAGGTATGGATCCAAGTAGTCGTGCAAGGAAGGTACTCGCTTTGTTTCGCAAGGTTGTGAAATTGGAAGCACGTGTGAGAGTATACTTCTGGATGGCTTGGCAATGGGCTTGCACAGTTTCGTACCGTGGAGCCCCGGTTCTATGCGGCATGAGGAAAAGAGACGGGGATGAAGGATAATGGAATTGGACGGTCGAGAAGTGCCAATAACCGGGCGTGAGCTTGTCGACGGCGTTTAATTGCATTAGTATTTCATCCTGGCGCCCGTGTGCCAAAGGCTTTTCGTCGAGTCTTACGCCCCAAGAAGAAAGAGGAGAAACGAGAAAGGGCGAGTGAGGAATGGACGAGAGAGAGAGAGAGAGAGGGAGAGAAAGATAGAAACAGGTTGATGAGGGTGAGAGCAACAATGGTGGCGGTGGCATTGCAATCACGAATCGCTTCTACTTTCCGCGTGTAAATGTGTACGAGTATTCGAAATCATGATCGGTATATAGTTTCGTGGTTCATCCCACATTACGCTTTTCCAATATTCTCCCAAATACTTCCCCACGCTTAATTGTTGCTGATTACAAATTCCTTTGTAATTTAAAGGAATTTACTTTCGAAATCCTTCGCGCGAAAGGATTTTTAATCCAATTATCACGGACTTTGGCTCTTTGAACGTCTGCGGCACAAAACTGTACCGGATGATCAAGCTTCGATGGGGATTACTTTTGTGCCGGAGTGATAATGTTCATTAGTGGATGTGAAGAAATTTGTGTCAGCAAATTGATGGCTGTCGCTATTAAGAGCTACCAACTTGAATTGATAGCTCTTGGTAAGTCATGGTAATGATGGAGCCATAAAAAAAACTATAATTGTATCTTCTTTTTCACTGTGTTACCGTTCCCAATTGAACTCTTTTCTACCACTCCCTACTCGACTCTTCGGCATCCAGAATCCATTCTACTATTGAAAGGAGACTTTAGAAAATTTCAGTACCGGCGATATCTTAGCTAAAATTAGCTCTTATTAGCTTTGAGTATACTAAGAATCTGAGACTCAGTGTGACATCCAGAATCAATAATAATTAACCGAAAGTCATTCCTCTACTGAATCAATTGTTAATTATTATCGTTAAGCGTTGAAAACAAAATTGTTTCCGATCTTCCTTCATTGTCTATAAGAAATGATTGTGGTGTTGCTAGTTATAAGAATACTACTCGACGTTTAAATTCATTTTTGTTTTTTTTTTTTTTTGCTAAATTTCTCAACCGGCTGTTCGAATATGTTATTATTGCGAGGGTACTAGCAGGATTTGTATATTCATCTCGTGGTGTCATGGGAGAGGTCACTTCCATAAAACTCTCAACGACGAAGGAAGCTGTGGTCCACGAGCTAGCAAATAGTGTAAGAGGAGAGTGGATTTCCGCACTCAGTTCTCACCGATGACTATTACTACTCGCGAAGATTTCTGGTTTTCATTGTTGAAACCTGCTCCTCTATCGCTCTCTTGAAAACGACTAGGGGGAGATGCTGACGCATGAAAGATCCAATTCTCGCCAGTTGCGGAGCATCTGAGCCTCGACGAGAATAGAAGATATCACAACCTGTTCTTGGCGACTGGTGTACGAAACTCTAACGTTCGCAATTTTTTTATGTATGGACCACAAATGAATAAAAATAAGACTGACGCATTCTAGATCCCTTCCATCCAATTCCTACCTCGGGGCTGCTGATTTTCCACACGAATAATAGATCTGGTAAGTTGAAGGCAAATATATTTCATTTACTCAAAAGAATTTTAGTCTGTGAAAAAAAAAAAGAAAAGAATGAATAATGAAAAATAAAAGAAATGAAACGAATTAGCTGGTATACATAGTCAGAGAAGGTTTATTGATTATTTTTTTGTCTATTTTTATTTATAATAAATTACTTCGTTTTTATTACAGATAATAGATTCAGTATAGATATTTTATTTTATATATTCAATACACGTTCAATATAACTATACATCACGTTTAATCATATAAATGACAATAAAAGTAGTTAATAAAAAATAGTAGTAAATAAAAAAAACAGTTTATAAAAATTTGCCCTTTTGTAAATAATTCGAAACTCTAGGCATCAAGTCATACCTTCATTCGAAAGGATAACAATACGTGGCATTGTTCTCCAATGAATGCATCCCGAATTTTTCAAATAAAAAATTACTCAAAAATGCTCGTATTTCGATCCATATAAACTGATGCCTTATCGATTATTCCGCGGTTACAAACAAATCATCTTCTCTCGCTGGTTTCGATCTTTCTCCGATCAAGACTGTTTCCAGGTCTTCCCGAAGATACTTAGGTGGTACCAATGCTGTTTGATCGTTTTCTCGACAAGGGGGTATCCTAATACGTACGTGCGGATACCGAAGGACCACCGAAGGACGTATCGTAAATTGTAAAATCTATCAAGACCAACGTGGTCGACATAACTCAGACTACGTTGGTGCCTATCCCCGTTCGTATGAAGCATGGTGACCAGACTCGGCATAAATACCCCGGTTGCAGAGAACAGCGCTCCGGAGCACCGGTACTGAGCAAGCCCAGACCGTTGTGGCGTGGCAACATCATCTATCTCGAATAATTTATTATACCGCGGCTCTCTCGGCAACGTTCACCACGAGTAGTGAGACTGAGTGGGAAAGAGAAAGAGAGAAGAGTCGGCGAAGAGAGGGGGGAGGGGGGGGGGGGTTTGCAGGACTTATGTCGTCGAAATTCGGACAAGAACGCGGCAGGAACCGGTGAACGGGAAACGAGAGTCGTTGCGAGTCTCAAACAGTCCTGTGCGATGCGAGCTTGTACGTAACCGAAAGATTTCCAGATTTGGCCAAATCTTCATCACCGATAACATTTCCTTCGATCCGTGTTCCAGCGAGATATTTAAACTCCTTTTTATTTTTATTTATTTATTTTTCACTCGTTTTCAATTTAATTTATCTCTGGGCAATTATTATTGTGAAGGATGTTTATAGTTTTGGAAAAATTTAAAAAAACATGCTGTTTTCTTGACAGCAAATCCATCAAAGTGAGCAATAAATAATTATCCAACTTAGTTAATGGAACATTAATTATTCCTTGTCTCTTGATCTACCGCTAGCTAGGAATCTTCAAACGATCTTCTTAAGGATTTTTTATTGGAAAACAAAGAACAGAACTTCAATAACGTGAAGCTGGACATTTGCTACGTCAAATTCACCATCGTGATAACGGTTTCTTCCCTTTTCATGTTTTACCAAAAATCTGGTATGAAAAATGTAATATCGTGCTCGGACGACTCTGCGATTGTCTAACTCAAAATTTTTTTTTTTGTCGATCTTGTTATCGTAAAAAAGCTTTTCGGGGTAAAAATCTGAAATCCTGGTGGATAATTATTGATAAATTATTTTCATTGGCTATTTGATGTTCGCTGTCAATAGATAATTAGATAACTCCGTATCCGTGAAACTTCTTCGGATTTTTTGTTTTTTAACCGCTATTGGTAAATTTTATCCGCGTGAAAAATCACAAAAAAAAAAAAATCTAACACCGCGGATAATTCGCGCGTTACAGCTCGTGAAGTTCTCGAACGACGTGTAATCCTATACACGAATGTCCGCAGGCAGAGTCGAGTGCATATTGTGAAAGTTTGTTAAACGACTTTCTCATTAAAACTTTACCAATTCCGGGTTGCGCGACGAAACGGCCGTTGGTCGAGCCGGAGCTCTCGAGCGCCGTGTACATACGAACCCTCGGACTAAAAGTCTCGATCTTTTTCCGTTTCGTCTTTACGGAATGGATATGAATTCTGGTGATCCACGAATCGATAGAAAAGAAAGAAAAAAAAAACAAAAACGAAAAAACGTCCGTGCTCGAAAGCGCTCGAGATTCCTTTAATTTCGCGAAAACTGCATGTCCGGTCGAGTCGAGAAGGGAGGCAGAACCGCGAAGACTACAACCCCCTGGCGTTTGTATTTTTCATCGACGCGCCAGAGGGGTGGATATATTTACTGGCGCCATCAGTCGGCGACGCTGGGAACCCGGTCGCGATTGCTATTTTTTCCACCCCTTCGGAATGTCGTAAAAATACCGAGGGATGGCGCCACCGTACCGTTTCATCCCTTATCCTTGGGGATGTAAACGACTTGTACTGAAGAATAGCTGGAGCGTCTGAGATGCGGAGGACCTTCACGAATCTTCGAGAAAACTTAAGCTTACGTTTCGATTTTCTTAAATGTATGGCAATTTTTTTGTTTTTATCGTTGTGATTGAAAAAAAATTTTTTTAAGTAAAAAAAAAGAAATTTTTTTTTTAATCGTAATAATTTCGACGAAAGAAAAATATCAAGGCTTCTATTGGATATAGTTATCGATTCGCGTTTGAGCAATGCAGTGTGCCGGTGAAAATTTTCGATTTTCATCTTGATGAGTTTGCTCCCTTTCTCTCTTTCTATTTGAGTCTTTCTCGCTTTCTCCCCGAAAGAGCGAGGGAGAGAGAGAGAGCGAGAGAGGGCGAAAGGGAGGGAGAAAGTGGGAGCGAGATGCCGCATCGACGGGCAAAACGGCGGGGTATACACACACCAGAGATTCTGGGAGGACCTCTCGTTGGCGGGTAGATTTTCAAAAAATCGGAGAGCTGCGCGCGCCTCGCCTTCATTGATCGGCGACCGCCGGAGAGACTCTACCGGCTTCGTTCACACGTATGTACGCCACCCTTTTCGCTGTCCTGTACGAATGCGCGGTCTACACCCTCATCGTCAGCCGGGTATCCGAAGAGGGATCGTACGACCTCGACTTTCAGGGCGGAGCCCAAAAGTTGCGCGGGGATGACGATTGCCATTGATGGTGAAAAAAAATGTAATTTCGAAAAGAAAAAAAAAAAAAAGAAATAAATAAACGAGAAAAAAGTCAATTTTGCTGATAAGATATTTATCTAAGAATAAGTGTCGAAGTCAAAGATCGAAGAAAAATTAAGAAACAATAAAAAAAAAAGCTGAACAGTATTAAAAAGATTTTTTTTGTCTGAGCTATGCAATATTTTCTACTTCGAATGTCGTATTTTTTTGTTTTTTAACGTTTTTGAGAACACTAAGAGGAATTTCTCAATTATCTTGATCAACGTCACCAACGAGTTTGTCCATGGTAGCCTCGGGGATTCCTTTTTTCATGGTCGACCATGAGAATAGAATCAGAGTCGAGGGCTCCTCTTTGAGAGATAAGTTGATGCTGGTAGAAGTGCCCTACCGGTTAAGGGAAGGATTTTGAAAACGACCCCCGGGCTGGATCCGGTTCACCGCAGCATTTTTCAGTCTAGGAACCCCATCCGGTTCTTGGATCCGGTGCAAGGGATGAATAGAGAGAGAAAGAGAGAGTTGGGAAGAGAGAGGGAAGGGGATACTCGCCTTGGATCTGGAAGTATATCTACGGACGCATGGTCACCGTGAGAGGGCCAAGGGAAGTTGGTGCGCGAGAGCGCGGGAAAGAGCTTACATGGAGTGGAGAGACGTGAACGAAGAAGCGAGAGGGAGCGAGTTAACCTAACCTCAAAATTCCAGCATCAATTCTCGAGCTCCATATAGCGTGTTCCACCCACCCGGGGTGCAATTAGGAACTACCCCTTCTATCCTCTATATTCTGGGCTTTCTATCCTAAACCTCCCCCCCCCCCCCTGCCCCGGCCGCCACCCAACGCCGTTTCTACCCTCGCACGTCCCACTCCGTCGTGGTATCCGACAACCTCTCTTCGTCCCAAACTCGCGTGTGTCGGGACCACGTGATCCAGCAACTACACTCTCTTGTTTTTAGGGTGGTGGAGAAGCTCTAGCGCCCTGGCTGGCCACGTCGACACGCGGGGGTTGGTGGGTTGTGAGTCGCGAGGGGCTTTTGCTCTCCGCTTGCCGGGAAGAGGAGAGGAAGTCACCCGGTTGTCATGACTACCGTGGGGGTGGTTATACTTGAAGGGTTATCCCGTGGTACAGTCCTAGCAAAATTGTGAAAACTATCTCCCCACTTCCATCACGAATCTCGGCATAAGTCGGACCAAAAAGAGGAAGCGAAAAACTCTTACGTCATCAACGAGAGTACGTACATTTTTTGCCATGCCTTTGCCGAGGGTCGAATGAGCTTTCCCTTTTCTCGACCTTTCTCTTTCTTCCTGACCTCTTCTTACCAAAGCTTCGCGCGTTTGAGACAATTAATCGCTCGATCGTTCAACCTTCCAATCATTTTTCAAAGTCGACTTTCCACGCTTCCTTTGTTTGGGTTGATATTTTTCCATTTGTTTTTTCTATTTGCGGAAGTCCGGATCTCCTTCGTTTTTATGGATCATTTTTATATCTTGATAAACGTGGAAGCAACGATTTTTGGATTTATGTACTGTGCATAATGTGCTGACCTAAAATATTTGTTCAACGATCGACGATCTCTTCCAAGTGCTTGCTACATGATGCCTCCCTCCCTTTTTCTCTCTCTCTCTCTCTCTCTCTCGTGCTTTCTCCCTCCTTTACGTCCATCCACTCTATCGTTCTCACTCGAATGCACTCTTCGAGGTGAAATCAAATAAGCGTTTTAATCACTCGCACAACGAATGAGAGAAAACCTATTCATCTCGTAAATTCATTCTCGTGGTTCATTGGACCTCGTCAATCGTATACCTAGCGTCTCTGAAAGCCACGCTTAAATAATTTCAATTCAATCATTTGCGCTCACCCTCGTCCTTCCTGGAATCGTCAAACGCCAGTTTTCCCGTATCAAAAATTAGCATTTACATTTCCGGTGGAAAACACCGTTACGCATCGACTCTGTTCGACTGTTCAAATCTCTTACATCTCAAATGATTTTTAATTCGAAATCCAACCATTTTTTTTTTTTTTTTCATTGGTGAATCAACGTTCCATGGCAATTTAATAAATTTAATTGCAATTCAATTATTGAACTGAACGATTAGGATTCAATGGATAAATTAAGTATAAATTCAGCAGCTTCTTAATTATGTATAGTGTTCATTTAGGAAAAAAAATAAGTAGTTTATTTTTTTATTTGATTTTAAGCCATCTCGTAGGGATATTTAATTTATTTCGCTTTCCTCTAGATCACATAAAATAGGATTTTCAGGGTGGTTCATTCTTTTTGTCTTCGGAGAAAAAATATTCACTTTTCATAGCTCGATCGATAATTTCTGATCAAGCCATAATGTCTTATCGACCTGTTTTTGTCTTATCTGGAAATCCAAATATCCTTATCCAAACGACGTAAACTTCCTGTTTCGTTTAATCTCAATTCATAATTCAGTATTGCTTTTATCATTCCCATTAACAAAACTGTAATTTTGTTTTTTATTATTAAGGATATTAAATACTTCCAGCGAGTAAATAAAAATACTTGTAACTAGTTATTGTTGGAAATACTTGTTTATGAAGATTCCTCAACACATTCATACCTGAAATTAATTATAATTTATGCAATAAAGAAGAGCGAAAAAAATATTCATATACTTTGGCTAACTTTTTTTTGTTTATTAATTCAATTAACATAAATACATCGTTTTACAAGCTTAATAATTAAAAGAAATTTAAAATGCTCTAAAATTTGTTTTAATTCGTCTTTCGCTCATTGGACGAATAACGATACGGTCCAATTATGATTTTCGTTTACTTTTTTTGTCTTTATTTTTTTTTTTTTAACTAAAACTCGGATACGACCGGAACTTAGTCGAAAACAGCGGCACATACCGCGTTGAAAATGCGTTTCGACCGGTGTTCTAAGCTCGTTAGAATTACACGGCCGCGCGCTAAGGTACGGAGGATGTGGACTTGTCAACACTCAACGGACCGAATTCGCTAACGCGCTGAACCTACTCGGACGCCTGGAGCACAAGCCACAATCTAATCATGGCACGCCGCATTCGCATCCCCCATTTTGCCTCGAACAATTCTACCGTGTTCTTCGTGATACGCGCATTGCGCTCCGCGGGGAAATTGGTTCAACGCGATCATTATTCCTTCACGTTTTATTTTATAAGTAAATTTTAGTGGACCACGAAAAAGTAATTGCGGAGGCATTAAAGTATTAGCAGATTAACCGTAATATTTACGTACATTTTTTTGTTTGGCTTTGTTTGGGTTTTTTTTAATTTTTGACGGAAAAAATGTATTTGAAGAGAAGACGAGTATATTCTTGATGGTTTTTTTATTTTCATACGCAGGTAATCGGCGTAATTATCATTAATTGTTACTCCCGAAAAAAATACATTTTATGGATTTTTCATTCAGCAGGTATATTTTTTCAAATGGGGAAAAATTGAGTTAGTGGAAGATCAATGATGAAGAAGCATATAGAATATTGTATTTTTTCTATTATGAGATACAATTTTATTGTATAGCAAATAAAATTTTTCAAATCAATTTTATTTATTTAACTTTTTCGTACAACGGATGTGCGATTTGAGATTTTTTGTTTTGTCGTTATCAAATAACCAACCAAATAGCGCTCTCTTACCGTAGCAATATTTTTATTTAAACGTATTTAATATATTTTAACAATCATTTCAATCAGTACATAAAATGTTTTCCAATACATTAAAAAAATATATATTTAAGAAATACATATTTTTCTATATTTTAATGAAAAAATGTTTTTGTCAAAAAGATTTGATAGTAAGGTGAAAGCGGCTTGGCCGTTTTCTGTATATACATTTCGATAGAAACAGACGAAATGAATGAATTGAAAATCCAACAAAAAATGAAAAAAGTACGAAAATATTCAAAGCTCATCGTTTCGATCTTTGATCGAAGATGGTTCGTAAAACGTTAATTACGACAACGAGACTTCATGACCCGTCCCGAAAAATTGCAATATTTACTTTCTCCTAAACACCGAGCTTAAGAATATGCAACGTGGTTTGCATGCAAGAGAAGTTGAAACAATAATGTTCACCACGTTAAACAGAACGCGAACAATGATATTAGAGGGTGCAGGAATTCTCGTAAGGGTACAAAGTATACGGCTAGAATTAGTGTCAGACTATAGTGGCAGGAGGAGTACCAGCAGGATAGGTAGAAAATCCAGATGATATTATCTCGAGTTTAACCCACGCTGGAATATCTACCGAACGGAGTATCATCCCCTTCTCCTTGGCTCTCCTACTAGGCGAAGGCGGAGTCTAGTGGTTTCCCCATGCCCGTAGCTAACATAGCATTAGGTAAGCTTTTCGTTTTATTGATTTTTCGAAAAAGCGCACGCGCGCCCGGTTCTGCTGCCCTCCGCCACTATTACCTACGAGTGCGAGCGTCGTGGCGAAAACCAACCCTCCCAGCATCGCCTCATTCTTCCCCGCCTTCCCTCCAAACTTTCCATCCCTTCCAACTTTCCGCCCTTCTCCCTACACATCCACCAACCGCTCACGCACTTTCACACCAGCACACGTATCACTTCCGTAGTCCAGCCATCATTCCACCCTCCTCCCCCCATTCGCCCCTTCCCACCGTTTGAATGATTCCTGGATTAAAGTAACGAACGCTCGCAATTTTTTTCCGTTTTTTTTTTTTTTCCCGTCGCGTATACTTTTCACGGATTTTCGAAAGGGAGATTAATTATCGATGCGTAACGCGCCGAGGCTCTTGATCCGATTATAAAACATCATTGGGAATATTCCCGGGGAGGAGGGGGGGCGTAAATCGCAGACAAACGAAAGAAGCTGGATGCCCTGTTGGCCCAATTATTTTTTAAACGGTACGTGAATATGTAACGTGCCACAGGGTGGTATGGCCTTGACGAATCGATACCCCCAATCGCAACCGTCGCCGATATAATTATCGTTCCATACGAATTTCCCCCTGTCCGACTTTCGTACGGGTTTTTACAAGCTTTCATTTAACTTGATTTTCTGCGAGATGCACTATGGAAAATCGATATTTCACCTCGTCGAATATTTAGAGATATCAAATTTTTCAAACGTATATCTAATATGTGAAAGTGCATTATTCAACGTAGAATTAAAAATTATTCGTACAGCTTATAAATTTTAATTTAACAAAATCAATCAAAGGTTTTACAGGTGAGTCATAATTTACTTGTAAAAAAATATATTGAACAAAAAAAACAAGCTTTTATCTAATATACAAAAAAGTTTTATTTAATAAAAGAAAAATGTCGGTATGTGAACTTTCATTATCAGAAATACGGTAGAGCGCATCAATTTTATTTATTTTCTGTCAAACAAACTTGAATTACGTAAATCAAAATCTTGAATCTGAGTATAAAGCTGAGATAATAAATTCTCTAATTACTATAGTGCCAAAACACGGTTCGTACGTCTGAATTAATTAAATTGATCAATCATTGAAAAAGTGAATCGCTTCGAGCGTTTATTTATAGGCACGTATAAACGACTTCGTAAAAAAATAATTATTTTCAATTTTTATTACCTTACAGAAAAGCTTCTTTTTTTCATATATATTCTTTTACGTATAAACAATCACGTAATTCTTTTGCTTTTTTCAAACATTTTCGGGATATTTGAAAGGCTGGAGGGAGGGGAGACAGACACGTTACAAACTCCATTTCCTCAATTATCTGACCTCTGAATGCAAAATGATAACAGAGAAGATTCTCTATGCTTCAAGGTTCGGTGCTTCCAATTCGAAAAGTCAATAATCAGGAATCAATCGGATTCAATTGTTCAATATTATTCAATTATTTGATCAAAAGTTCTGTTTCAATGAACAAATTCATGAAAACTGCCATAGATGAAAATTGCAAGTGACAGCAGAGGCAATGAGCGACGGTACGCGTTGTGGCTATGTTGATCAAAGGTTCAATGATATTTATTTACATTCACCATGTACGTATCATGGCGGATCAGCCTAAAGAGTGACACGGTGAAGGAAAGCGGGATACTAGGTGGTGTGGGGGGCCGCATTTCAAGGGTCGAACATTCGTTATTGAGAGTAGCTGAGGCGGATTCGATAGGTTCCTCCAGGATTCCCTCATTTGAGGTAACAGCTACCATCTATCCATTGCGCTAACATTTGCTAGTTCGGGGACTGTCCCGAAATCTCTGAACTTCCTCCTTCTCTGGTTGCACCGACACGCCACTACTTTCATCCCCTCCCGTCCACCCGCATCCCGTCTGTTAGCCCCCGGCGTCTCATTTCGTCATCGGGTTCATACTCGTTTGCTCGGTTGTTTCTGGGCACCCGTGTATCCGGCAACTGCCAAGCTGCGTTCCACCTTCTCTCCCCCCAACGCTCCCGTCGTCAACGATTGGTTCCAAAACTCGATGCACAAAGTGCCTGGACCGGTGTTGTTCGGAATCATTGGGCTGCTCGGTGCGACGTCGAAGACCAGCTCGTACCCACACCCACGCACGGGCTTTCCGTGTTTACATTGCGCCGATGGGATTCTGCAGTCCTGAAATCTGCGCAGACGAAAAAATAAAACGTATAAAACTTTTTTTTCTCTTTTAATATTATTTTTCATTCAATGATTTTATAGAGATTTTCTTTTTATAGAACTATTTGTAAATTTTATATATTTTTTATGAAACCATTGTTTAATTGTTTCCAACAAATAATTATTCATGTTAAAATTAATATTATCAAATTATTTAGAGAAATCAAAATGTATTTATTGAATTTTCATATTTTTCTATTAATTTTAAATGTAACGTAATATTTTTTTTTTTTTTATAAATTACAAATAAATTATTATAGGATAGCATTATTGTTCATTGTATGAAATACAACTGGATTAGTATTTGTATAACAACGAATCAAATCAATGTCATTTTTATGTAGACTCGAGGTACGAAAAGAATCATTGAAATTACGTTTACCGTTTAAACTTTATCGTCTGTTTCCGGGAGAGTGTAAAATTCCCAAAACACGTGTAGGTTGAACGAGTCAAGTTCTTAAAATAAACAAAAACAAAAACAAAAACAAAAAACAAAAATCGCGGAACGCTGCAGAATTTCCAAGAAAAAAAACGTCAACCGTGTACACCGGTGGTGCGGTCGGACCTGTTCGCGATGATGTTGAAATTAATTTTCTACGATATAGCCAACCTCGGATATGTAGTATTCGTAATTCGTTGAAAATTTTCGGGGATATTCTCGTTTGCGAATCTATACGCGTATACGAGTCTTCAGGACATATGTGGAAAATCATCGTCATGTTCAGCGAGTCGGCTATGGAACAAACAAGCTCGAGTGAGGATGAGTCGGTGGAGTCATATCTGAGAGAGAGAGAAATAGAGAGAGAGAGAGAGAGAGAGAAGACAGGAAATCATACGCATTCACGAACAGTCATACATACTTGCGCACGTGATGAAAGGACCTCGCAGGGAGGTTGAAGGGGTTTCGGTGGGTTCAGGGGATGAAGCACACGCAGCCTCCGCGCCGTCATCAATCATCGAATGCCACCGGCAGGGCAGGACATTTTCGCACAAAAACACACACATCGAGAGAGACAGATAGAGAGAGAGAGAGAGAGAGGAAGCGTATGGAGAGTGACCAAGCGAGAGGGAAAGAGAGGAGGTAAAAGCGAGGGGTGGTAAAGCGGATGCACCATCATCAGAATCCGGTTCACTCTTCCCCTCTCTCTCTTTCTCCCTCTGTACATATACATATATATATATATATATATATCTCGCCGAAAAGCATCAGCAACGTACATACGAAACGTTCGTTCTCCAACACCCCCGCTCAGTCCCGCCAACCTCGCTCGCGTCTATGCTCTCACGTGTACCAGAGGATGTACGAATCGACTCTCTTCTCCCCGACTTTCCTGCTGCATTACCCCTCCCTGGGTTTCGTTCCCCTCTGTCTTCGAGCCCCTCGCCGCTCTCTCCCTCTCTGCCACGACCACCGGACCATCAGTGAAATCACCATACCCTTCGATGACGGCGATCCAGCGTGTTAACGCACCCCGTCACTCATACTTTTCGTTCCCATTTTATTTTTTTTTCGCTTCCCTCTTTTTTTTTGCTCGTGATTATTCTCGAACGTGACATGTACGTATTTTCGTATTTCATTTTTGACACGCAAACGTTTTTACAACGAAAATTTAGACAATTCATTTGAGAGTCACCGAGAGAGGAGGAAACGACGAACCGACATCGTGTACAAACTCAATGATGAAGAAAAAAAAAGAAAACAATGTTTCTCGTTCATACATTTTTTTTGTATTATTTGTATATTTAATACATTAGCTTATTTATCTGGACATGAGTATTTTCGTTTGAAAAGTGTAACCGCATACGGGGTGTGCAACGGGAGAGTCTCGCGGCTTGTCGGGTCGCGTAAAAACGCAGAACTGAATCCGCGGGTTTCTGGGATGCTGCTCGCAGTGGTGCGCTCGTTCGCGGATGGAGAGAGGTATACACACCGCCAACGCGGCAACGTATGATTGGCAACAATCGGCACTCTGATCGAACGTTTGTTTCAGAAACACACACGAGCCCAGGAGTTCGCCTCGCTCCTCCCGTTTGTTGCTCGTGTATCCTCCGGTTATACCTGTGCACTCCTACAACCGAATCGACGGATACACGGGTTGACCCACCTGCATGTATATTCGCGTACACCGGCGGATACGTCAAAAGAGCGAGAGAGGACGCGAGGGGAAGAGGGTAGTATTTTGCTGCGCCTGTCGTTCGATATATCTTTCCTCTCGCTCAGTTTTTCGAACCCTCTCGCTGGACGTACTACACTCCAGTCTTCTCCTCTTTCTCTTCCTTTCCCTCTCTCTCTCTCTCCCTCTTTGGCTCTTGTTCTCTCGCTGTGTTTCTCTTACTGCAACTCGGTTTCGCTCTTTCCTTCCATTCCACGGGACATCTTTTTTCCCTGTTCATCATACTCTGCCTCTCTCTCTCTCTCACTCTCTTTCTTTCTCTTTCTCTCCTCCCTGCGTTCCACACATCGCTGTCCAATCGTATGTGGACGGCCATCTCACTTTTTCCGCATCACGTGCTCTCTTCTCGATTTTTTTTACTACCACAAAATTTTATCCGGGTTGCACGTACGTGCTTTTCCACCCGTCTCTTCCTCCCTCACCCAATCCCTCTCTCTCACTCTCTCTCTATATCTCTCTCTTTGAATAAAAAAATAAATCTTTCTTTCTCTTTCGCTCTTTCTCTCTTCCCCTCTTTCTCTCGCTCCGTTTCACCGTTTTTTTTTTCCCTCCGATTCGTCTCACTCCCATTTGCCGAAGAATATCATTTTCCATCCTCGTCGTTCCGTTCACATCGACGAGTTGTATGAGTATACGTGTGGGAGTATACCCGATCGGGAGGGAAGATCCACGTGCAGCCAAACCGCTGAAAAACTTAAGGACTCAAAGTACGAGATTGCTGGCGCAAAGGCGTTACGCCCTTTTCGTAGTTAGGGTTGAAGGTTTCGGTGATGAGAGAGGGGAACTTCGGAGAGAAATATCTCACCTACTTTGACGATTCAGCGTGTGTGATGCGACGTGTTACATAGCTTCCCTGTTGGACCAAACGAAAACACTTTCAGCCCCAGCGTTGTATGCGTATAGAGCTCGAAGGGCTCGTCAGGTATGCGAGTTTCGTATCTGTTGTTCGGGAGCTTTCTGTTTTCGCGATTAGGCATGACGAATGATGGATTTATCTTTTTTTTTTTTTTTTCGTTCTATCGATATCCTCAAATTTATTGAGTACGCGACGCGAATATCGTGTGCATCGTCTACACGTATATTCCTTAGGCTCGACGAGATTGTTGGAAAAATAATGGAAGATTTTTGAAAAATAATTGTATATTGAAATTTTTAAAAATATCCATGAATGAACACAATGGGTGGAAGCGCGTTTGAGTTAAGAGATAACATAGTTTTCTCGATACTGCGTTTATCTTTCCTCGGATAAATCAAAACTCGATAATTTGTTGAATTATTATTATTTTCGTTCATCAACAATGTGACTCTCGAATTGGCAACGAAGAATTACCAAGTGTAGAATTACCAAATTTGTTATTTATTCCTAAAAAAAACTTATGACATTTGTTATTTATTCCTAAAAAAAATTATGACATTTGTTATTTATTCCTAACAAAATTATGAAATTTGTTATTTATTCCTAAAAAAATATTTATAAATGTTCGACCCTTTAAATGGCTCAACATCGTCGCATCAATTTTCAATACACAATAATCTTTTCATAAAGATTATTTCACTAGATAAATGATACATGGATAGTATCGAGATATCAGGATTTGAAAACATTCCAACACTGATCTAACAATTAGCCCCTCCCCTCGAAATTCAATTTCCGTCGTGACATTCCCTCGATACGATCCGAAGCATGCGTCGCGCGAGTGAGATCATTTTTTTTTCCACGACAGTGGCGTCCTCATCGTGAGAATGGCGAATTCGTAAAATAGTCGGAATCCTTGGTCGGTAAGGTTCCTTTCTGCTGGTCGGAGGTTAACTCTCGTCCTGGCGAGGGAAGTTTCGAACGAGTGTGGGTCGGTAAGGATGAACAATGCGATGGTCCGGACGGAGCAGCGCCCGAAAGGCAGAGCCCGCATAAGCGAATCGACGTATAAATCCGTGTACGTGTATATTTGCGTTTATCCGTGCATACAAGCGTACACAGACATGGATTTTAACACCTGG
>JAPYZI010000265.1:0-62319 GCA_030523105.1 Ophioninae sp. A BG-2022a | reverse complement strand
GTGCAATACGATGGATCGTAGCTCGCAATTGCTCCCATGGTAACCACAACCTGCACAATTATTTTCAAAATTTTGGTAAATGCCGAGCATGTTCCTCTCAGAGCAAGCGTCCTGCATATATACAATAAATTTCATTCAAAGCGGTTGAATAGTGTGGGAGAAATTAGATTTTGAAATTTTGATGTGGCTAGGAACGTGTTCGTCATTCCCTTAACTATAAGCTTTTTTTAAAAAACATCTTCTGGGCCTTATTCAGACCACGGTTTTTAATAAGACCATACCGGTTACAACTTCGTTGAAAACAAAAATATATATATATATATATATATAATCTTCAATTTAAAACTTAAATTTTGATAACAACATGTATATCGTTGATAAACCACTGCATATAATTAGAATAAAGATTCACTAAGTAATATTGAAAACATTTTTTGTTTTCGAAAGTTTTTGTACGTCGAAATTTCAGGAACGCCTACGTGTGATCACTCGCGCTGTCTTCAAACGACTGCATATTTGTTTGAGTCCGCCATAGAACGGAGTTTGCTATGGCAATTGCGGCCATTCAAAGCTAGACACTCGACGATGAGAGCTCAATCCGTTTGACTTTGTAGTTTTGGATATTTAACATGTGGGCTCTATTAGGCACTGGGCCTTAAATGGGTCAGGTACCTTATGCTTTCAAATACAAATTTTCCTTTACGAAGAATCTAAAAACATTTTATAAATATTTCTATATAATCCCATATGAATGATCTTAAACAATGTGATCAAATAGTTTTTTTTTTACCACTGGAATTCAGATCATGCACTACCAAAAAATTTTAATATATTCATGTAGGGACTTTTGTCTTGACTTTATATATATTCCTGTACCATCCTAGATTAATCTAATATTCAGCAGACCGATCAGATTGGACTATTTGTTTTCCAAATACAGATATTCTTGCACAAAAAATCTCAAAAATAAAAACTTGGGGATTTCCGTCCCCATCCTGGTCAGATTGTCATCTCCATCCCTGGCTTTAATCCAGTATCCCATTAGCGCCTTTTCAACTTTTGTACTTTTTTTTTTTTATCCTTGGGCATTTCAAGGCAACGACCCGAGAGCTTTGCTGCTAAGTATCTCGCGCTTTAATGAGAAACCTCGAGAATCGTCGCTTCTCAGGTACGAATTTCTTATCCAGCTCTCATCCATCTGATGTACTCGGCAATATTTTTTTTATTCGCTGTTCCGTTTCCTTTAGCGCTAAACTTCGCACGCAGCAAGTTCCTCTGCTTTTCTTACCGGTAAACATTTTCTTTTTTTTTTTTTGTATTTATTTTTTTGCTACTTTTTTCCTGCCACTTTGCTTTCTCATTCCAATGCTGGTGGAGAATTTTCGCGCCCTGGTAGGACGAAGCTGTGCAGCAAAAGGGATGTGAAGGGTGCTCGGTTTATTCTCAAGAGGCGTCGCATCGAAATATACCTCTCTACGTAAATATTTGCCAACCTCTTCGTTGTAAGACGTAAGACCTCTCGAGGATTTTCAAGAAAGTGATTTTCATTATTGCGTTATTTTTATTTACTTTTCATATATTATTTAAAACAATTTATAAATATTATTTTATATTATTATTATTTTATATATTTATTTATATTTTATACACCATTTTAAACAAAGCTTCAATATCATAAAATGTATGGTGCAGGCATCGTCGATTGAAGGTAAATAAAAATTGCAAGCACTTACGTGCTCGTAAAACTTAAAATCCTTTTTTGTTAGTACAATTTTTTTCAATTTTAGCTATTTTAACAAAGCGCTTTGGATAAATAGATCAAATTTAGGAGGGGGATAAAGGGGAATGTGAAAATAAATACTATTTCCAAAATTAATCTATTTTGTGTACATATCTAATAAATCTGCTTAACTTTTTGGTAAAACAATGTTTCACTTTTTCGTACACTCAAATTCATTTATTAATAATCTAAATAAAATCATTGTTGAAAGTAGAATTCAAAATAGTTTAATTAAGAATTAATTGACATTTTATAAAGAGCGCAACAGCTCATAATATTTTCAAGCTAACTTATTGTAACTCGGCGTTTCTTTTACCTGTTAATCTTTTTGGATAGATAAGAAAAACAGCCTCAAACAATCGCTTTACTTTTTTTCTCCATTAATTTATACAGAGATGATTTTTCGGTACAATAACACGTTGCTTGAGTTTGCAACGTACACCGCAGCCAAACTCTGTGGTTAGATAATTGTTGGGCGCAATTCACAATCGTCGCGCCGGAACAATTCGGTCAGCAGAGAGCGACTATCGTTGGCTATTGTTGTGCGTTCTTCAGACTGAGTCCATGCGCGCTATCCAATAGTCGAAGTGTCATTTCAGTTCCGTTTCGACAAAACAATTCAATCTACAACGTAAAATCGATCCTGAATGTTCCGAGCATTCAAAAGTACTTAGCCATTTTTTATTCAAGGATTCGTCAACGTATTTATTTAACGAACAAGTACGGTATTTCGATAACCAATGTCAAAAAAAAAACAACGGCAGAAAGTTATTATAGAGATTATTATAACTCTTTACTTTTTGACTTCAAGTAACAAACATATGCAGACGAAAAAGTTGGTAGCATGGCATTATTTCAGCCGAGAAAATATCACACGGCAAAACGTCATTGTTTGGGTTTGTTTGTATTTCTTTGCATGTGTCGGTGTGTTTGTTTATTTCTGGACTTCCTGGGGATATGTTATCATCGTGATATTTTGTCACAAAAACATCAAAGAAACACAACAACACACAAATACACGCAAAGAAACACAAACAAACCCAAACAATGATGTTTTGTCGCGTGATATTTTGTCCGTGATATTTTGTCGTGTGAACAAGTGACATTGAACCGTTTTTACCATATCCAAAATTCTTCGTAAGAATAAAAAGACCGTAATAATAAAATTGAGCATTTATAGATCTGACACTTTGTCCAACAATTTTTTAAGGAAATATGTTGTTCCAAAACTCAGACAAATATTTTGAGATCTCAAGAATATGTAGAAAGATCGAAAAATGACCCAAACCAAATCGATGAATAAATCTGATTACGTTGGTAAAATTTCATTAGATTTTTTATTTATTGTTATATATTTGCGTAATTTGAAATTGAATTTCGAATTTTTTACGGTTGGAGCCCATTTTATTGTACGAAGAGTCGCGACGTGTCAATCGGTGAGACAGTGTGCTCACTTTTTTGATTACGTAGCGTCGAGACGCAGTCGCGTTTCAGGATATGGTCAGAACGGCCTCTCTATTATCCCGAAATTCCAATCAGTTTCTGCACGAACTGGTTCGATCGACGCTACAGCGTTCTAGCGGACAGGAGCACGGACGAATGAACGTACATGCATATGGTCGCAGAAATTCATTGTACCACAAAACACGCGCACCCACAGGCATTAAAAAGTCGTTTGTGATATGGTCGATTTCGCGTAGAGTAAGTTCCGACGGTATTTTTCTAACGGTATCGGCATTATTTTAGGTATTTTTCGAAGTAATAAATCACTTAAAAATATATGATTTCGTATAATTATCAAATTTTTAGTAATCATACGATAATATTGAATATATTCAACAACCAGTTTTAGTAACCATCCAATAATACACAATACTCAAATTCTGGTATTCATTCAACAATATATAATACCCAACGTTGGATACTAAATCCAATAATACACAATGTTTGATTTTGGGTATTCCTCCAATATTGGGTAGGTACCCAAAATACCCAATTTTAGGTATTCACTCAATAATATATTGAATTTACTCAATACCTAGTACAAAATAGTAAAACAAAATTTTGGGTATTCATCCGATAATACAAAATAGAAAATTTTTAGTACTCGCGGAATGACACGAAAACAATTTTTTTCCCGATAATATCCAATACCCAATTTTTTGTATTTACCCGATACTACCCAATACCCAATTTACGGTATTTACTCAATAATACCTAATACCTAATTTTTTGTATTTACCCGATAATATCCAATACCTAATTTTTGGTATTTACTCAATGGTCAATTTCGGATATTTGGCCAATACCCAATTTTCGTTATTTATCCAATACCCAATTTTGAATATCTTTCTTATAATCCCCAATACCCGATTGTCAGTATTCGCCCAATGATTCCCAATATCCGATTGCGAGTATTCACCCAATAATGCCCAATATCAATTTTGGGTATCCGCAGATTTTACACCATCACCCATATTGAACTATATTTTCACCTGTTTTTATCAAAACTTTCATTCATTCGTACCCTGAACACGCGAAGCATTTTTTTAAATTTTCGTTCATTGATATTTCTAAATGGCATTCGGTAAGACATTTCTAGATTTATCTTTACGTATAGACGGATATACATTTATCCTCAAATTGGAACTTCTAGGGTAACGAAAAAAAAATAATCGCAGGATGAGATCTCGATGGTGCACTTATGGCTGCCGCATTTACGACCTCTTCTTTTCACCTTTTTCTTCGTGCATTCCTGTATTCTACATTGGCATCCAGCCAAAAATTGAATTCCTGAACGATATACGTACATAGGCTTACACGCGACCCCCACCGCCTCTACATCATATATGTAGCTGTCATTGAAAGCGAGCAGACGATCGATATCTCACCCCGATCAACCACAACAACCCCTTCACTCTGATGTTTCCATTCCTGCCGCTCATATTGTTCTCCTTGTACTGGGATATTCGTCCACCCGGAGTAACACGCAAGTCTTGTCAACAATTAGTACCAATCTCGAAATACCTGAGCTGGGAGGCTCAATAATCGAAATGGAATCGATCTGCTCCCGACCATATTAGTTTTTTTTTATTTTTTAAACATATTTTTATGGAATTGAGGGTTCAGGAATCATTTTCTTGCTATTTATGTAGATAAATAGCAATGAAATGATGTAGAAATAATAAATAGTTATTGCTATTTTGTTGCTATTTATTTATCTATTTATTGCTATTTTATTGCTATATTTCTTTATTTTGTTCGTTTTTATGCTATTTAACAACCTCAAAAGTACTTTAAGTTTGTTTGGGTTTGCTTGAGTCTGACAGGGTGGAATGATAAAATGGAGTAATAAAAAGTAAAGTAATTAAAATTTGAAATAAACCCGAAAGCTTGTACGATCTGGTGGATAAGGTTCGATTTATTTGTGCTGAGAAATTTGCCTATTTGATTACAGGTTAAAATTAATTAAGTAAACATACATGCTTTAAAAAAATCGACTTCAATAGATAAGGAATGTTGAATTATTTATTGTTTAATATAGAACATCCAATAAAATAAACCCTAACAATACCGATATTTTTTACATGTACATATATATTCTACATATAATGAGTTTATCTCAAAAAATACTATTTTTCCCAGCATTTTATTTCCAGCAGTAAATAAAATCTTGATGGTTTTATCGTATTGGCAAATGCCAAGTAACGATACATTTTTCAGAAATTATGAATCAATGAAGTACCCCAATGACGTACTTTTTTTCTATTTGATTTTTTTTCAAATGAAATAGAAAAAAGAGATCAGCTCAATGGAGAATTTTAAAGAAGAACAAATGTAATCAGATTCTTGATCACTATTAAAATCTGAGGATAAGAGACAATAGAAATTAGTACATTTCAAAGAACAGCCCAAATAGTATTCTATCGAATATAATGTTTCGAATCAGTTAAAAAATTAAAAAATTATAATTAGGAAAATTTTGACGGAGAACAGACTAAAATCAGATTCCTAGTAATTTTTCGAATTACACACTGAAAAAAGGATGACACGAATAAAAAAATTTGAAAGAAGAACTGATCAAACCTGATTCATGGTACATTTCCGAATCACGATAAAAAAGCGGATTCAAAAAATGAAGACATTTTTAAAAAGAAAACACCTAATCTGATTTCTGATCATTTTTCGAAATGCATATAAAAATATATATATAAAATAGGATTACAAAATTCTAAATAACAATCCAAACCATATTCCGGGTAATTTTTTTAATCACATGAACAAAATATTGAAATCAATGGGTGAATTTTGAAGACGAACTGGCAAAATTTCGATTTTCGATCATTTTTTAAGCCGGGTAGAGGAAAGGACAGAAAAGGATGGAGAAATATGTAAAAAAAGTAGCCCAATAAACCTTCTGACAAAAATTTCGTATCAGACAGAAAGAAATAGAAAGAGAGCCAGAGATAATCAAAAATGTTGAAAAACGTTTGAAAAACGGGAGACAAACAAGCAGGAGAAAAAGAGATTTAAAAAATGAATACATTTTTAAAAAGAACAAACCTAATCTGGTTTCTAATAATTTTTCAACATGCATATAAAAAAATATATAAAATTACCTTATGCCTAGTAATTTTTTAAATCATATGGATATCAATGGGGGAATTTTGAAGACGAACAGGCAAAATTTCGATTTTCGATTATTTTTTTACACCAGGTAGAGAAAAGGAGAGGAAAGGATGAAGGAATTTGGAAAAAAGTAACCCAATAAGCTATCTGACAAAAATTTCGTATTAGGCAGAAAGAAATAGGCAGAATAGGAAGAGACCCAGAGATAATGAAAGATGTTGAAAAACAACTGAAAAGCGGGAGACAAACACCTCAAGTGAGAGAAACGAGGTAGAAATCTAGGAAATGTGTTAGGGGACGTGGGTAAGGCAGGAATCAACTGAAGCTTTCGTTGAACTACGAGCAGCGCTTCAGGTAGCTCGTTAGGGAAGTGGAATGTCTGGAATATTCTTCTATTCGTTTGCCGCTGCGATGATAACGCAGTAAACTGTACATACACCGGTGATAATGAACGGATTCAGTGCAGCTGTACCTGCACTCAATCTGTTTTTATCCCCCCCCCCCATCTCAGTCTAACCCTCTTCCTCTTTAAAGCAGCGGTAACATCAGCCACTATTTATTACGAAACATTATATTTTCAAAAGATGAAACCTGGCTCATAAATCCTGATTTAATTTCATAGTTTATTTTATCACCCAATTAAGCCAACCTCTCTTTCAAAAAAATGCCATTTTTGTTTTTGCTTCGAAAAATACATCATTGTATTTCCAGTTAAGAGAATACACCCAAACAGACTATGAAAAAAAGTAGACGAATTTTGAGGAATTATTATGTTAAAATATTTTGACTCAATTCTATTTTAGATTGTTTTATAGGAAAATATAAATACTACGGTATATTAACTATTATTTTATATTCATAATAATTACAAGTTCTAAATATTTTATTTTTGTCAATTTGATTTGTATTATCTACTATATTTATTAATATTTGTATCTCCTATTGTATATTGACAATTTAACATTGATATAAATAAAATATTTTTCGTATTTGATTTACAGATCTTTTATTCTAGTTTGCATTATTCAAAAATATAAATATTAAGGGATATTGTTCATTCTTAAAATGTAATGATAAATCCTTTAGAACCGTAAGATATTTTAATATCTTTTTTTCACAAAATGGCGACCGATTGAAATTTAAATGAGTTATCATTTGAGTAACTTATTTAAATGAGTTATTTAACTTCGACAGTTTGGTTTGATTAAAAAATAATAAGCAATCTTTTCAAATCCTGCATTTCAAAATAGAAGATAAATATCTTAAAATATCTTTACAATATTTTGTGATAAACGTGATTAAAATTTAGTAAAAAAATGATAATATTAGTAACACGGGTCAGCACATCGTCCAATTTTCCAAATTTCACAACTGATACAACTTTTCAAATATTAGGATCATATTTACGTATAATATTCTTGATACTTAAAACTTTAAGGAGAACAAATAAGAAAATATTTTACCCCCGTATCGAAATGATTCATGGACGATGTGATTGATGACCTTGAAAGCGATCCTTTATAAGGATTACAATGTCTCGTACCACGTCAAAATCGATCGAACGTAAATTGCTGCTACGCGTCATACTTTGTGTACCGTCATAACAACGGATTCTGACGTCACAATGGCCATGCAGCCGGTGACGTGGGTGGAAGACTGCAACTACTTTTGCACCTCGATAAGAGCGAGAGAGTGAGATCGAGCGAGAAAGAGAGAGAGAGAGAGTGAAAGAGAGAAAGTTAGGACGAGAGAAATAAAAAGAATATCTCGTGCAAACGATCTCGATTTGGTCAATGGCAAATCCATTAAAATTTATTCGCCAGTCTGGCGTGACACGAGATTACTGATTCTCACTGTGATTCCTTACACTCGACATTTCGTGTGCATCGAACTTTGCATTCGATAATTTAATTGTTGATAATTAGAAGAAGAAAATGAACGTTCTCTCTGAAACGAAGATAAATGAATTATTCATAATTAATTATAAATGGGACGAAGGCATGAAAATCGTCGACTTAACAGGCTAGATCACGTCGTAAATGTTTGGACTAATTTAAGAATAAATTAAAACTTGTAAGTGTTAATTTTCCCCTTTCAATAATAATTGAAGAATAAAAATAAGAGTAGACTTAGAATAATTAATTTAAGAATAAATTAAAACTTAGAATTTTTATTTTCCACTTTCAATGACATTATGAAGAATACAAATAAGAATACGATTGGAATAACTGATCTAAGATTAAATTAAAAGTGGTAATTTTCCACTCTGAATAATAATGGAAGTCACATTCGATCATATTGGCATGTATTTAACTGAGATTTTTTTAGTGTCAGTACATCTGTTACGTTTATCAACAAAGAAATCTTGATTGTTAAACTTCATCAATACGTTTGGATTATCTTATTATTCTCATTACCTAAATACTCAATATATATTGAGTTTTTCCTTATTTTTACAATAATTGCTGATTAATTCATATTTTAAAAAAATATTATACTATTTTAAAAGTGGACTGCCACACGCAAGAGCGCAATCTATTTTTTGGGCATTTAATCGTATTAATCGCGTAATAATAAATCTTTGTGACATAATATTTTTGGAATTTTCAGCAATTTAGTTCCATTTATTTTGCAACCATTAATGTATGCAAAAACTGTTTTCCAATAAGCGACTGTATTATGTAATATGACGATCGAATTGTTTAATGAAAAATTCGAATATAATGAATGTATTATTACTTTATCAACAAGTCTCATTTCTAAAATTTTCAAAAATATTCCTGTCTTTTTCAATGTACCTCGAGTAATACCTCAAATGCATATACTATGTTTATAACTATTAAACATTCAAGTGAAAAATTCAAAAATAATTAATGTATCAATTTTAAATACTATTATTATACCCGTTTATAATTGAATAACAATTGTTAATAATATTTAAAATTAAATCTTAAATATTATTTGAATATTAAATATTATTCTTATACCTGTTCATAATATAATAATAATTCTTAATATTATATAAAATGAAATCTCAAATATTATTCGATCAAGAACTGTCGTTCCTCAAACTTTCGAGTATTTTGTTGACTTTTTAATGTTTATTCAGTAATATCTTAAACGCGCATTAGAGACTGTAGACACCTTCACCAAATTGGTCACGTAAAACAGACAAAATGAGAAAAGAGTACATGAAGTTTGGAAAATGTCTAGGTGATGCAAAATCAAGGTCGTACTGTAAATGGAAGATTTTTTTTTGATGAAACTGTAGCTTAGCTGTGCCCATAGATAGGATTGATATCGTCACCTCGATCTTGCCAGGTAACCGGGCCACGCTCCCCAATATTCCGGTCCGGTGTTCTTCTCCTCGGTGTATTATGCGCGCATTGAAGGCTTTTATCGAGGCCGTGTAAAGGATAATGATACCTTGCATTCGGTGTTTCGGCGATTTCTTTAATACTGCATCCGCTTACCCGCCCATGCATGCTCGTTATCGCGATCGCACGCGTTTATCGCGCAAAGATAAACCTACGTATAATACATGTGTGCGCATTATTATAAGCTTAACGAATAATGGATTCCACCGATAATAAATTAACCGTGAGATCAATAATGTATATATTGGGAAATAAGGTGGGGAGAGGGTAAGAAAGAAAACTGAGTGGGTATAAATTATATATATATATAGTCGAATATATAGTTTATTTAAAAGCTTGTTCAAAAGCATTAGGCCCCTGTAAGTTTTTTTATTCGAACAAGAACTAGAATAACTCCGCAATAAAAAATCGTACGTCAATTTACTAAACAGTTTTTGAAAAGGATAAATCAAGATGCACGTTTCATTTTTTCGTTCTTTTTATTTTTTTGAATGTTTTATGTCCAGTACGTAATTATTAATAACCGATTTTTTACGTTCTTTATATATTGCAATATCGCATATAAGACTTTGGAAAATAGTAACCTAATGATTAAAATTGTTGCAAATTTTTCAGAATGATAAAATGTCTTTGAAATGTTCTTTAAATGTATCCTTAAAGATAAAAATGTCCTTTAAATGCCCTTGAAAGATGTCCTTGATAAAAACGTCCTTCAAATGTCCTTTAAATAACCTTGAAATGTGTCCTTAAAGATAAAATGTCCTTTAAATGTGCTTTAAAAGTGTCTGTAAAGATAAAATCTCCTTTAAATATCGTTTAAATGTATCCTAAAGATAACATGTCCTTGAATTGTGTCCTTAAAGATGAAAATGTTCTTTAAGTGTGCCCTTAAAGAGAAAATATCCTTTAAATGTACTTTAATCGTACTTTGATTTCATGTACACCTTTGTGGATCTCGCAAGTACGTCTAAGCGGGCACCGATTCAATTATCAGCCTCTTCCGATGCTGCTTATCAGTCGGTTGCCTTTTTTCGTTGTCGTTCATTGTTTTAATGTCGATGTTAAATAATAAACAATAGTAAATATACAACTTGCATTTGACAAGAGAAAAACAGTGTAATATTTTATTTTACTTCCGCATATACAGAGGCCAATGTTCGTTAAATTAATCGGTGCTTTGGTGCCCTTTTAACAAATTTCAATATCGACAACACCCACCGTTTAGTACCCAGGTAAGAAGGTTTAAGTCACTCTCGTCTTAAATCCGACTTTTCCCAGTGCCCGTCTCCAAGTGACCAGGGTCTCTTTTTGATTAGTTTTAATCAATTAATTACAATAACCATCTCTTATAAAATCAGTTTGATTAATTTTTAAATCAATTTTAATGTGCTCTCAATTAATGAAGAATTGTATTTTATTTTCATTATAAGAAAACAAACAAATTTTACAATTTTAAAAACAATTTTCACAGATCAGTGGTAAATAACGATTTCTCATGATGTAATTAATTTTCTTTGAAGTGTGAAATGATAGCGACATAAAAGACCTTGATATGTAAAACTTCAAATCAAGAATTTTGCCTGAAATGTTAATGTTTTTCAACTTTAGTGGCAGCGCCAAAAATCTCGGTAGTTTAAAAAATCAGTATCATTTTTTTAAACCCTAGAAGTACTTTTCAAATGACTTCCAAGTTTCGAAAAAAAAATTCTGTTGATGATTCGAGTGATGCAACTTAAAAATTGAAGCGTAAATAAAGGTCTACTGACGACTGTCGTAATTCTGTTGTTTTTCCGGTGACGCGTGTACTGATTCGATAAATATCAGTTACGAGATATCAGTGTACACCATGATGAATAAATCATTTTAAATGGGTCCCATAAGTCGAGTTTTCATTCCGGTGAGCCTTTATAAATCGAAAACAGTAAATCCACATACAAAGCCCGGTAAGTAGACTGGTCGACCTTCCATGGTAACTTTGATAGCCCAAAACCTCCATAATTCACATTTTATTCTTCCCTTGGCGAAATCGCGTAGCCTCGGCTTTCAAGTCCTCCACGAAATTCTACTACGTCTGATTAGAGTGAGCAATTTCATTAGGATATATTTCGACAAGATTGGCGAGCAGCCAATAGCTACAGTTCTGGCATTTTCCAAGATGCAGAAGTTTGCATCGTGAACCTACGGTCCATTTGTTTTTTGGGAAAACTGCAAAATGGTCGTGGTGGAAGGTAACCAATTCTCACTTATCAGGTGTTGGCTATTTGTCACCCAACCAATCCGGTGATTCGCGAGATTTTTTTGCACTCGTCGAAGTTTGAAATTACATTGAGAAAAGTCCTGGAAAGTTTCAAGATGCTTGAAAAGTCCGAACGTCGATAAAAGCTGATGACACACTTCGAAGAATTATCCTAGCACTCGAATTAGCTCGATTGCGACCAAAGTTTGGACTGGCGTGTTCATGTGGTTCGATTTAGATGTGACCAAGTGGGTGCGCACTTGCAAGCTTTTTTATCTTTTGCCAGTGTTGCAGGAACGACGGAATAAAAACGAAAAATAAGTTGGGAGTGTGAAGATGATATTTGAAAAATTCAACGTTTGGCATCGGAAACTCTATATGGCAATTATTAACTCTTTTGATGAAAATTTCACTTCAAGTATTCTTAAAAATAACTTTTCTATTTTTGATAATAATTACAGTCAAATTCGATGATATTAGCATCTGCTTAGCTGAGATTTTGTCAGTGACTTTACATCCGTTCGAATTCATTAACAAAAATATGTCTCAATTAAGAAAAATTAATTAGTTAGTTTAAGAAATTTAATGAGTAGCTTCGCTTTTCAAATAGCTAATTTAATCATAAATTAACACTTAGAAATGTTAATTACTAAATTAGCTATTTGTAAGGCTAACCTTGCATAAGGTCATCAAGCCTTCTGAATCCAATAATTGGTATCTTAAAATACACCATAAATCAAATACTAAAAAAGTCCCCCCGCCTCTAGAACATCGTAATTAAAATTAATCTGCGTTGACAATTAAGCCATTTCGTCCACTTATGGAGGGATGCTGCTGTAGAAGGTTAAAATAATTGATTTTTTGGGAAATTTGTTTGCCTTCCAAAACACGATCCCGCCTTAATACAAATTTTTACTTTATCATTCAATGAGACCATTCGATCTAAGAATTCGAATAATAATTGTTTTTATTTTTTACTATTAATTTTCATTTTAATTTGGTAATGAAAAATTAGAGGATGTGATACCATTGGCCAATGAATGAACAAAATGAACATTATTTTAGGTAATTGAAGGTTTTTGTTCATTCTCTCTGATCTTTGTTGCGTTTTCACACCGAAAGGCTTCAGCCAATGGTATTACGTTGCAGCTGCAGTGACGTGAGTTATGCGAAGAGCAGCAATGACGTACGGTACCTCCTATCGATGCATAACAGGGTCCCCTTTCGATTCTGGCTCTCGGTACATTCGAACGATTTCTCATCTCCATACGTGGTCGAACTTTCGAGATCGCTGATATACGTTATATCCATCAGAGAGACTGCTCAATATATTTAATCGTATATAAACAAGCATATACCACCAGCTACGAGTATGCTTGAATATCCGATAACGTAAAGGAGATATTGCACCAACTAAATACAATTCGTATGTGGAGATAGATTTAAGAAATCAACATGGCCAATATTGAATAAAATCATTGATAGAGGATCCTTAGAGCCACCGCGATCACTCTAATATCAGACTTTGTTAAAGAAATTTAATTGTTAAGGATGAAAAAAAAAAATTATAAATCGTTTGGATATTTTTTACATTTTGTATGAACTAAGTTGGGTTTCAAATTTCTTTTAAAAAATATAAAATATGCATTTTTATACAAATATTATTAAATATAAAATAAAAATATTAGTAAATACATTTAACTATTTTTTTGTATTTATGTAAGTTAAGTTATATAACGAATTTTATTTCCTTTGAATTACTACTATATGTAATGATATTTTTTCGAAAAATCGATAAAATTATAATCAATTAAAAAAAGTAAAGTTGACAATGTAGAAAAATGTGAACTTTATAATTTTTTAAATTATAAAACCGCCCTCGTTGAATATTAATTTCGTTTAGTTTTTCTTTAACGGGTCGCTAATTTTTTTCCATCAATTATTTTGACGTACTTTATTAATAATCTTCATAGTATGTTCGTTAACTTTTACCACCACGTCGGCCTGGTATTTCTGCGAAGAATTTTTTTTTCTTAATTCACTGAGTACAATCGTTACCGCCTCGTCTGAGTAAGCTACCATGAAATTCTGTGATACTATGATAGGTTAAAATAATATTAACAATTTTTTTTTAAACCAAAATATGATTATCATCGTTAATAATTAAGAAAAAAATTTAATGTTTTATAAATAAACTAACAAAAAATCGTTCAATACTACTAACCATAATAAATGTTTAAAAAATGGTGATAAAAATAAATGACTAATAAAGAAGGAATACAAAAAAAAAACTTATGCAAGAACTATTGTTACACTAAATGCAACATTCAAATCAATGAGTTCATTGAAAGACAAAAAATCGAGTTTTGAAAAAAAAAAAAACATTTTTAAACAAATTTTTTTCCAACGGAATTTCCACAATAGTAAAATCCTTTAAAGAGCTAATTTGGCATGGACGAAGATGCCTGTGGAATTTCGGTGAGCGTTGATTCGCACCGTAAAGAATTACTGATACAGATACGACGAAAACAATGAAATTTGGTCGACCAGCTGTTTCTCGTTACGCTTCACTCGGTAAATCATGAAGATAGACCAAGAGAGAAGGGGGAAGAAGATTGAGATAGCGGGATAGGATATAGGAAAATACCGTCAGGGTTGGGAAGGACAGTGGTGGGCGGAGAAAGCAAGGAAGCTTTTGAATTTGATGGAACGTTTGAAATCCAGGATGTCTGACCTGACGGACTTTTCCACTTGGACCGGCAACCTCAGACTAAACGTGCTCGACTTCGGTCGACCTATTCGCACAAATGTCCGTTTCCTATTTCCACTCGAGCATATTCTGTCAAAGGGTGAATAGGAACGAGTGAATAAGAATTAAAAAATTAATAAATAAAATAAAAATGATAAAAATCAAATAATAAAAAATAAAGATATTGACAAATAAAATGAATACAAATTAAAATAATACAAAATCATTAATAAAGTATATTAAATAAATAATAATAAATTCAATGAAAATAAAGTTTGAGTAAGCTGAAAAAATAAAAGGAAAAAAATTGTTTGGGTTCACAGGATCATCTTTGGACAAACATATAAATGAACTCATATGTATGTAAGCGTTCATAAATAATTCTTAGGTAATGCCAGTAGATATTTTACGAGAACGCGTTAAAGTGTATAAACACTCCAGATCCTCGAACCGTAGGGAAAGTACAGTGCAAAGAACCGTTTTGTAAATACGAACTATTTTCATCAGGCCCTGATGAGAAAAAAATTGTATTTTGCGTTTTATTCGTTGAAAGACGTGAGGAAAGCGACGCCTAATTAAAGAATAAAAAACGAATGGTAACATTAAAAAAAAATATCATAAACGAATCAATGTGCAGAAAGGACGCTTTTCAAATAGAAATTTATAAATTCGTTGATTTTTTTTTAATTACGATACCGGATAATTGAATTTTGAAGTCAATAACGGAGTGACAGGGAGGGCGCTCGTATGAATAGTAAATTCGAAAACGAGAACCAATACGAATCTTTTCTATAAAATATCGTGGCGTACGCTGAATAAATATGACCCTTTTTAAAAATCAAAAGCATGCATTTTTGTAAAATAATTTAATTTTATCATCATTCGGAAATTTATCAAGCTTAATACGAATGTATGAAGCAGGATCACTGAAAATTCTACCTATTCCGCGAAAGGTGTATTTCTGGATATTTTTTATAAATTTTCAGGCTCGTCACTCAAGACAGATAATTTATAAAAAGTCCATTCTGAATATTCATTAGATATTTTTTAAAAATTTGTTAATGACGACGACATTTAAAGAAACATATTTTTTCAATGTAATCTTTTATTTATCAGCTTGTAAAAAAGTTTTAATTAAATATTCGGAATAGAAAAAAAATTATTTTTTTTTAAACAAGTCTGAAAATTCCTGTACAATTGTAAAATCATTTAATAAATTTTTACTATACTTAAGAGAGCTTAATATGTTTCAAAGAACGTCTGTGATGACTCCCATCAAGAAATTATGGATTACCCTGTATATGGGAGAATAATAAATATATATAATAGTAATAATAAATAATAAGTGGGTGTGTATATATCTTTCTGAATCCCATCAACGTTGATTGGAGAATTCGGGGTCGAAGGTCACTTTGCTCTCACTTTTAAAAATGTTCCCCCTCAATTTTTATCCATTGAAGGGACCATTCTTAAGCCTAAAATTTATAAGGGAATTTTCATGGTCTTTTACCGTGAAGGTTTCGGGGCTGCAAGATCGCAAATTAAATAAACGATAAGCCCAGCTGGCTGTGCGTTCACGTAGCTCTCATTAATTCTCTCAACGTCATGGCAATTAGATTACTGAAATTCACTATCCCCTTTACATGTATAGGGATGCACCACCAGTCTATAAATGAAATTCTGGACCACTCCCTTTTGAATTAGGAAATGTGGCTCGTGTTTGTGGATTTTCCACGCATGTCCTCGTCACTGATCTTCCATTTCTGTTTTTTTTTCTGTTCCAGGTGAGTCTTCATCAAGGCCGTTTTCATTCTGGTGGCGTACCGCGAGTATACTTTCAGTTTATTATCGCACTGCAGACGTAATACATCACAAATGGGAAAATTGAAAAACGACGCGCTGCTGTTTTTTTTCAATAACGAAACGGAGGACATTTTTTTTGTATTGTTAAAAATAATTGATGAAAATTAAGTCTACGTGATTTATAGAAATAATATTCTTGATCAGAGATTAAAACTCAACAAATCTATAAATGTTATTAGGTAATTAACGTTTTTGGTCTGATTTTAAAAAGTGTTCTTCTATTTTGAATTGAAATATTTTTCTGATAATGAATAAATCAAGTATTTGATTTTTTGAATGTGATACTCAGGAGAAAATATAAAGCAATTGATTTTTTAAGAAATTATCGATATAGTATTTTTTTTTCTTTTTTTATTTTCGAGAAAGATCTGAGAGATGACGAAAATTTTTCCATGCTTCCAACTTGTCCACTTGTCAACCAAATGGTTGATAATTCATTACGAGGGAGCTTGTAATAAATATTCAAATTCAATTCTTAGGTCTCTAATAAAGATTAGATTTAAAGATTTTTTTCTAATCTTTCTTTAGATCTTTTGTAGATCTTTTAGAATTTGGATTTTTCACATCTTTTAGAATTTCTTTAGATGTTATAAAGATTAAATCCAAGTATTTTCAGACATTCTAAACGATTTCTTTTTATAGGTATATAAATAATGTTTGTGCCTAGGATCTTTAAATCCGTACGAATGTTTAGAAGTCGTGAAAAATCTTTGAAAATCGTTGAGATTTATAAAAAATATTTACAACTCAACAAATATATAAAAAGAAACTAAATCTCTGATAGACTTATCACTACATCTCGAAAAAATATTTTAAAAAAACATTAAGGCAATTATCCTTTCAATATTAACATTAAAACTTTTAAGCAAACAAAAAAAAATAATAATTGCTTAAATTGACATTTCATTTTTATTAATAGAATAAATATTACCATCATTTTTTTATTTTAATAAATTTTAATAAAAAATGTTTTCAAGCATATTCCTCGTATAGATAACAAGGGTGAATTTTTTCACCCTTGAATTCAGAAAATATCTCAATACGTATTTAATCCGGTTTCGAATGAGATGTAATTCATTTTTTCCAGAGTATCTAACAATTTCTGCTATCATTCACAGCCACTGACCCGTAATTTAATTTCCCGGCTCATCCGGGCAGAATGAACAATGTTTGCTTCGTTCTCGCAATCCAATTAATTCTTTGTTCTCGCAGCCCCTAAAAGCCGCGCGTTCGATTCGCATCACAGTATTATTAAGTCGCGGTGCGCAATCCCAAATTTGCAAGTTCAATAGTCGATACCGAACCTCTTTTTTTTCCAATTTTATTTCAAGTCGTTTCGCTGTACAGACACGTGGGCGTTATCCACGGTAAGTAATCTGTTTTTCCGTCCAAGGTTAACATTAAAGTTAACAAAAATTTAAAATAAATTCAAAAGAATTGAGTATTAATGTAAAATATATTTGCAGTTCATTGGAAATTTATTTTACATTATTTTCAAAATGCCGTTAAATGTAATTTACGTATCTTTTACATTTATATTGCATGTATTTTGAATTAATTTTTTGATTATTTTGAATTCATTTTGATGAATTTGAAATATACTTAAAAATAATTCAAAATTAATTGTAAATTAATATTAAATTTGTTTGGCGTACAGTGCACTTTGTTCGTGAAAGAAATAGAATCAATAGCCCACCCAGCCAAGAGGAAAAAAAATGCTTCAGATCATGTAGAATTGACCACAATTTTTTAAGATTGATATATGATTTTGTCAATTTGAAATCTGACCAGATCAGATTTTTAAAAAATCTTAGGCAAAAATTCAGAAAAAAATCTCAAATTATTCTGGTCAATTCTACATGATGTCATGTAATGTTTTTCTTCTTTAACGACTCTGTATTCTCTCAATTCTATTTTTTTTTTCATTTCTTTTTACTTCTTTTTGCGAAAAAAGCGCATTGTACCCAAAACGAAACGCGTGCCCACTTTTTTTACACGTATACAAAATGTATTTAAAATTAATTTTCATATAATTTTAAATTTATTTTGATGAATTTAAAATACATTTAATATAAATGTTAAATATACTTAAAAGTAATTAAAGATTAATTTTAAATTGATATAAAATTACTTCACAATTAATTATAAATGAATGTTCAATTAATAAAATATTTAAAAAATGGAAGTTTGAATAAAATTGTGATTTATTGAAGGACACGCGCGAGTTATCTTCATTCTTCTCTTGACACGCAAGTAAGCCGCGGGTATGCATTACGCCACCGGAACAATAATATTGGCGATAAAGGCGCGGACGCGAGACAACCGACGCTCCGGCATAATAAAATCCTCCTATCTGAACTCTACGAGAAGCCTGCGATAGATAAAGAGCAAGGGTCGCGGTGCTCTCACGTGACGTAGTGCGGACGGATCCCTTTTTCCTTGAGTTTTATGATTACGCGCTTTAATTGGTTGGTACATAGTGAGCGTGTCATCTCTTCTACGTATATAAAGAGCGCTCGGTTTTACTCGGGAAACCTGATTATCCGCTAAATTATCGCGACAACAAAGCCAAAGGTTTTAGGGGATGAAACTTTTTTTCAGCGCGGATATGTCCTCGGTACTTTCACACTTTTCACGGAATTTCTCCCATTTTGAGGAAAATTGAAAACAAATGGTTATTCATTATTTTGTTCATTTTGGCTTATTTAATGCGATGAATTTTTGTAATTTTTCAAATTATTACAGAAAGTTATTTCTGTAAATTAAATGAAATTCTACAAATTTCGAGAAATTATTTAATTATTACAGAAATTTTAATTTTTACAGGAAGAAAAGGGAATTGTCATTATTCTGAGTTTATTTTAGCTTGTTTGTGATTTGATACAAAAATTAACTTTTGTAAAATATTTAATTAGTACAGAAAGTAATTTCTGTATATTATTACAATATTATTATTATTATTATTATTATTAGTATTATTAATATTATATTATTTTTATATTAATTATATTAATATAATATAACAATTAAAAATGTTTATTCAATTATGGAATCACGCCAACTCAAAAAGCTCGATAAAGTTTATATCATCTATGGTTTACCAATGTATTACTTCAACTCTTCGTAGCGTTGCAACATTTTATGGAAATCTGACTCGATTCTACCAAGTCAGTTTTCAAAAAATCGATCTTGACAGAACCATCCGCCTGATGTACATGAAAAAATTAGAGAACATACTTTGAACATTGTAGATCATGTACGAAAAATCAAATTATGAAGAAACAAATTGCAACATGTTTGAAAAAAATTATAAAAATATCAATGTTCAGAGAGGATGCTTTTGTATCTAAAAAATTGTAACTTTGTCAATTTTTCATATTAACAACAAACATTTGGAAGGTATACTCCCTTGATATGATACTTTAGGAAGAAAATGGTACAGTACTAAAAATTTTGCCTAGCGATTTTACGTACTACAAAAATTTAATATAAGGACTGAAAGAAGCTGAAAAATGATTATTTTAATCATATTAATGATAAATAATTGATTTTATATAATAAATGATCATTTTCTCGCGTTTGTTTGCGCTCACTATTACAAAAACTAAAAATAACTAATTAATAATTTTGAGTTTGTTACCATCAAATTTTACAAAAATTAAAACAGATAAATAACTTCGAGTTTGTTTTCGTGAATTTAAAAATAAAATAGGAAAGTTCTCGCATTTGTTTGGGCTCACTTTTACAGAAATTAAAAATAACTCATCAATAATTTTGAGTTTATTAGCATCAAATTTTACAAAAATTATAACGCAACCGTAAACGGAAAAATGAAAAGTTTTGACTTTATTTTTGTGAATTTAAAAATATATCAATACGCAGGAAGGGATACTTTTTTACTATAAAAAACATATCTTTGTTAATTTTTCATATTACTAACTGAAATTTGGAGGTAATCGTCGATGAGATACTTTAGATGAAAAAAATAGTAGTATCGTTGCTTCTTATAATTTTTCCTTCTGATGAGTCCAAATAAAATGATCATAATTACTCCCACCCCTATGACTCAATGGGGGTTGTTCCAACAACTGCTCGTGTTTGTCTCGTTTACTTCATGGAGGGGCCTCAACCGGCACCATAACTGTGCGATAATTCGTGCTTAATATAAAACGACTATCCAGTACGAGGGTACAACAGAAGCATCATTCCTTCGACAGTGCAAGAGCTTGAACGAGCTACGGCTCAATTCGTAACTTGTGGACGAAGTAAAGGTCACATGGCTCATAACTGTGCCCACTCGTCGTTATAAATTAAAGAAATACGAGAGCCATCAATCTATACCTACCGGATGGAAAATTACATTTTCTTTATTGCGTCTTGGGTTGACCTTGAGATAAAAGTATTACTGGATGAACCTTTGGGTTAAAAGTTAGCCCAAAATGGAGGAATAGTAAATTTATAAGATTAAATCATGTCGTATATGGTACCTGACTCATGTAAGGCCCACCTTATTTGTGTTTTCGTGCAAAAAAAAAACGATGATTGTTGAAATAAAACAAAAATGTTTGTTCAATCATTTATTCAATGATCAATGTATTAAGAATAATATTAATTCAAAAATTAATGTTCATTATTGACTTTAAGTTGTTTTTTTAAAAAGCGTTGTAACTTCGTACAAAAAATTTTTTAAAAATATATAATCTTTAATTTTAAACTTAAATTTTGATAACGACATGTACAATGCTGATAAATCACTGCACATTATTAAAATAAAGATTCACTAAGTGATATTGAAAAAATTTTTTGTTTTCGAAAGTTTGTTGTACGTCGAAATTTAAGAAACGCCTACGTGCGATCGCACATGCTGTCTTCTATCGACTGCAAATTTGGTTGGGTTCGTTATAGTACAGAGGTTGCTACAGCAATTGCGGTTGTTTAAAGTTAGACACTCGACGATGAGAGCTCAATCCGTTTAACTTTGTAGTTTTGGATATTTAAAACATGGGCTTTATTAGGCACTGAGCTGGATTAGTTACCTTATGTTTAGTCTTACAAACACATAATTTAATAATGAAATTCCTCTTTCAATAATGAGTTCGATTAAATTTAACATTGGCATTTGCTTAATGAAGGATTCGTTAGTCGCTATTCGAACTCTTCAACGAAAAAATTCTTCCTTTTTAAATTTCATTAACGTTTTCATCATTTTATTATCAAGAAATATTCGAAAAGTAGTATTATATCGAATATTCCAGCGATTTCAGATCTAATTAAATAAATTCTATTTATATATTCGATTTTAGATTATTCTATTTATATATCAAATTGATAAATTCTTGAATTTTTTAATTTATTTAACTTTTTCATCGTTTTATTATCAATAAAGATTCGAAAACTAAAATTATATTGAAGATACTGAAGATTTGAGATCTAATTCGTTGTTTAAAAAGGTATTTCACTTTTTTCTAAATCTACTGCGAAACGTGACATTCTCTGTAATCACACTGGACAGGGTGAACGGATCGATCACTTGTGGATTTTTATCCCTGATAATTCTCGGCTTTGAACTTTCATCGTCGCACCATGTTACTATGTTTTTCCTTTAAGTATTATACTAAAAGAGATCTCAATACTAAATTGCATTTGACAATATAAAATATTGACAAAGCCATGATTTATTTAAGTGGTAAATTGACGTTTTTACACATTGATCTACTTATGATTTTTTTGAATAGATAGTACTTACTTTTTTTATAAATAGATTTTTCGTAGCCCAACTACAATGTTTAAGCCATGATTTACCATTTTTCCATCCCCATCAGATGAATAGTTTCGCTACTGTCGATTTATTAAAACTATTCTTTTAATTTCGTCGTTTAAATAATTTAATTGCATGTCTTTAATATTTTTTATTAAATTGTAAAGATTCAAAACTAATTTTTTTTATTTAAACAAATCTTTGAATTACATTAAATTTAATCATTAATCATTTTCATTTTAAATCAATCTTTTCAACGGACTGATCGGTTTATGATTCTTTTTAAATGTTGCCATTTGTTTTTTTATAAATTGTTTTTACCTACGTCATTTACAATCGTTAAAGCATGGCCCATCATTTTTTCATCCACATTAGATGGACACTTTCGTCACAATTGCGTTTTATTTAAACTGACTGAATTAAACCGAGCCAGTGTTGTTACCATGAAATTATCCGACAGTGTAACTACGAAAGGTTAAACGTAAACTTGACGAGCATGCGGCGTTGATGCATTATATGATGAGATCGTAATGTTTCATAAAATCGTCCTAACCCGTTCGCGATCGTTCATAATGGATGGAAACATCAATAAAATACTGTACACCGTCTCTATTTATATATACATTTATAAACGTCTATATACACACGAATCATTATTGTGGCATGGATCATTAAATACGTGCTTATTTCGCGTAGAAGCTTATTAAAAGCATGACGAACATCACGTGACACACGAGTGCGAGAGAGACAGTGGAAACGTTTTAAACCGCGATTTCTCAATAATCAAACGTTGTTATCCAAAATGGCGACTGAAGGGCCTTCGGTGCCATCGTCTTGAATGCACACAACAAATTTCATACCGATTGGTTCACCCGGTTGAGAGAATAGTGGTTGCAAAATTTCGAAGTGGACGGAGGCGTGTTCGTCGTGCCCTTAAACCGAAAGCTTGATAAGCTATTGCTACTACTAATATTTATTTCCCATATTTACCCCTGTTTTTAATGAATGCATTTACAGTTTTTTTTTTTTAAGTTTTACGACTTTCGAACTTGCTAACGAGCGCAGGACTGATAGTTTCGTTGAATTTCCCATTTTATTTGGGAACAAAGATTCCATCCTTTTCATTTTTATTTTTCGAGCGAACTCCTGAATTTTTCGTTTTCCTTTTTCGCTTGAAAAATAAATTATCCAATACTGGGATCATCCTTTGAAGATGTGATGACGAAGTGACAGGATTACGGACAAAGGAAACGTCGTTTAACTGGATAAGGGAAAAAGTGGCTAACATCACTAAATTCACGATGTAAACCTTGGTCCAAAGTTTTCAATCGCAGGACAAATCCAAAGGTCAAATCGGAGAGGTGAGGTGTCAAACCCAGGTCGATTCGGAATGGAATTCCCCATATACATATATGCTACGTATATACACTTGTGGCCCTTGTACATCCAAACTTTTTTCTAATTATAACATAGACCCTCTGATTTAGTTCGAAGTGCTAAAAAAAAGTTGTACCAATATAAGGGATACAACCCTAATATATATAAGCTACAGTAAATAAAAGTAGTTTATCCATATGGAACTTCAATGGCTACCCCAAACGCTCCGGGAAGTCTTGAAGCTCTGCACTTTCTTTCTCCCTTTTTTCTTCAGAACTTTGACACTTTTGCCTCCTGCGCTTCGGATACGAGTTGTCCCATTGGGCATGTTCACAATTGTACAGTCTATAAAAAAAGTATTTGTACACCTCGGCCTTTTCAGATCATCGTTCGAAAAAAATTAAATCGAATAGAAAAAAAAACAATAAAAATAAAATTAACTCTAGCCAATTTTTGTATTACGATATTCGAGTAATTTCCAGTCTTACTATTTTTTTATCAAATATCCACCCTTGTCACAAAAAATAAATAATTATGGAAAAAGAAAACTCAAAAATGAAGATCTTAAATATTCTGATGAGATTAAATAATATTAATGATCTTATTTACCTATTTCCAATTTTATGCAAATTGGGAATATGCATTTTTCACTGTCAATTGAACTGTCAATTGAATATCCAGAGTATATGTTTTTCCACTAATTTGTTTTTAGCCTGGACATTTCTAAAAAATCGCAAAGTCATTAAAATTCAGTAACTCCTCAATTATGACCTTTAAATGATTTGGCTTAATTTCATTCAAATGATCTGTTGAATTACCTCTTTCAAGGAAGAAATCACACTTGTAGTCACCTTGTATACCGATCCACAGAAATCTTAGGAAAAGGTTAAAAAAATAATTAAACAAAATTAGTAAAAAATGAGCGCCAACGTTATATAATAATTAACAAAAAAAATCGAACAAAATTATTAACACATTCGTGTACTTTTTTATATACAAGAAGTTCGTCGGCAGCAAGTTTGGAGGAGCTTTCTTCCACTGTTTTATTATTTTACGTAAAGTCTCAGACTAGTCGAAGAGTTACTTTTTTCACCTTCTATCTTTTGCTTCGATGTTATCTTTTTTAAATATTTTTTTTTACATCGTTGGAGGTGATAACCGTGTTGCTAGCTGGCTAGGAAAAAAGAGGTGACGGTGCGAAAGGAATGGAAGGCGAGGATCAAAAAGAAGAACGACTATAAAAATAAAGCGAAAACTTGGGGGTTCCACACTTGGTTGGGGAGGATAGGGAGGATCCTTCGATCGTCTCATACTACCAAACACCCACGTACCAAAAGCTTTCTCACCGCTTCTTGGATCATAAGGGAAAATCCAGAATTAAAGGGTGACCGAAATTTTGATGGCTGACAACCCTTGGAACGTCTTCCGAAAATGACAACGAAACCGATATGTGGGTGAAAGCTGGTTTTAGGGGTTCTTCTTGGCCAGTCGTTTTGGCTCTCATTTTCTCGTTCGCAATTTCCATCGTTCTGACCTCAGAAGCTATTTGTAAGGCTAGAGATGTACGACATTATCTACTTTTGTAAATTCACACTTTTTAGGGTTCCGTACCCCGAAAGGAAAAAAAAATGCAACCCTTATAGGATCACTTTGTTGTCCGTTCGTCCGTCTATCCGTCAAGATCCTTTATCTAGGGAACTCGTAGAGATATCGAGTTGAAATTGAAACAATATACTCAGTTCTATAGTCCCTCGAAGTTCTAAAAAAATCAAATTTCTAAGTTAACGTTGAAAGAAGATATGATCGTTTATGTCGCCAAAAAACGTATATTTCAACTCTCAAGGGAATCAAAATTTACAGGGTATTTACCGTTGACCTGCAACTATGAAATTTGGCAGGTAATAACGTCTTATACTACAATTATAGAGAAAAATCTTAAAACTATACATTTATAATTAAATGTTTAACAAAACTTGGAAAAAACTGCGAGCTAGATTCCTGAACTATTTATAATATGTACCTACAAATTGTTTTTCATTTTTGACGCATTTTTTATCCATGAGATTGATCATATACAAAGAAATACAAAAGATTCACTTTCAGAAGTGCATTTTTTCTCTTTCTTTGTAAAAGAAACCTAACTGCGCAATTATTTCGAGCAAGAAACTAATTTGAGATAAACAATGATGTTCGTTTCGATCAGCTTATTGCACTGTAGTTTCATACGGAGCCAGGCTAGCAATATACATTTACGAGGCTTGGAAGGGAAGGAAATTGGAAAAACGAAGAAAGAAAGAACGAACGGAGCACTAGCGTCAATTGTCGACCACAGGTAGCCTGATGAGAAAAAGAATTACACGTATATAAAAGCGTTAGGGTGTTCCTCATTTTTCGAAGTTTATATTTACTCCTAACTCTATTTTATTTTTTAATGTTTTATTTTAAAATGTTTTCGACATGAATTTTAGTGCTTTTTCATTATCACCAACCGTATCAACTTGCATCAAAACATTTTCATAATATGGTTACTTTGAAAAATAAATATTTACAAAATTAACCTAATAATTGAAATGTTGAATACCATTTTTGTAAATAGGCCCGTTTAAATACAATAAATATCAAAATTTAATAGATTTCGTTGTTTTTTCGAATTGGCTCAACTCAATACTCGTATTTAGTAAAACATTCGCAAATCAATGACCGTAGTTAAAATTTATTCTGTGTTAAACTTAAAGAATCATTTAACTCTGATGTATAACACCATAGCAAGTCGAAATTTAATATTAAATTAAGTGTAGGTACTTTGAAAAAAAGTAGGGGGGTTGGGTTATCACGTGTTGTATCTGGAAATCAATATAAGAAACTAAAAAATAAAAAAGGATTTGTAAAAAGTGTATTATTTATTTAATCGGTATTTAATTATTAATGTCTTTAATTTAAAGTACAAATTCCAATAACAATATAAATATCAACCCAAAATTCTGTTGTGTTTGTGGTAATATGTAAATTACTTATGTCATTGTTATACGATAATTTATTTTATTAAACAATAGTTAAAACATTATTTATACGAGCATTGAAAATATTTATTTGAATAATTAAAGAAATATTGATATGATTTCAACCTAGTTAACTAAATTTAAATTGAATTTAATAAACTTAAATTTGAATTAAATTTTTATGTTGTTAATATAATTTCGTTGATTTTAGATAAATTTTCTATAAAAGCTGCAAATTCTCTTATTTCACATCTGGTCGTCTTATAAAACTCGTCAATCTGAACATGAACCTTCTGTATTTTTATCCCCAAGAACCCGTGCGGAAAATTGACCGGATATCCTTCCTAAAAATAAAGACCTTTAAGGGCTTATTTGGGGTTTCTTCGATAAGGGAAGGCCTGATTTAAAGCTTTTGTCACTAGGGATACCTCAAAAAGGTTCTTAAATGTCCTTATTGTAGTATCTCGATAGGGATTGCCAAAATAGGATCAGATTTGGATATTATAGAATAGGATCCAGTATAAATAGCTTTGACTAAATCGTTCGTCGCATTTCAATAGCTAAACTCGGTTACTGGCTGATAGGTAAAAAAAGGATTAAAAAAATAAGAGATCTTTTAAAATTGATATTTCAGATTTACAAATTCTTAAAAAAATTGCATGCTTGCTATTTTCGTTGCCTTGATTCATACATTAGGTAATAAGCAGCCCATATGTTTAAACAATTACGTTCCATTTTTTTACATTTTGGGCAAGAATTATTAACATTTAATTTAGTTACTAATAACTAAAAGTCAATTTAGTTATTAATTACTACTTTCTAGTGGTCACTAATTTCCGTTGAATAATTTCCATGAGAAAAACTCATTCCTTCCTTTCCGAATAGATTTTAGGAAATTTTATATGGGCCCAAACAAAACCCTAATTTATTTTCCGCATGGAGGAAAAAAGCGTAACCTAGGAATGTACATCTCTTAGCAGGGCTCATCTGGAATCATACATCTCAGACTGTGTGGAAGAACGCATGTTTTATTAACATTGCTTAAACATGGATCATATGAATTTTCGAACAATAGCAAGTCTTCAAGGTAGACGAGTGAAATATAGCCTGAAGCCCTCCAGTAAGTTACCACTGGTTGCGTTATTTTAGTCAAAATCTAGGGAGCTGAAGACCAAATGGGGCCAAACGGCAAACAGTCAAACAGGCAAATGTTATTTGATTTTACTATAGAAATTTGTTTATATGCATCTTTAAGATGATTATTTTTTCCCTAAAGCAATGTGGATTGACTAAACTTTTCATTGTCTCATAATACTCTAATTGAAAGGATATTTTTTGGATCGTAATTTGATTGCTTAAAATTTAAAATCAACATTTGTAACTAATCTGGTTTTGATACGAGAAAAATTGAAGAAATAAACTGTGTCTTAGCATCTTAAAATTCTTCGATATCGTCCTTTTTTAAGAGCTCGATATATTTATTTCGACAATCGATGACTTCTCACTAAATAACCACGGAGGGTATTTCAGGGATACAGTTTGAGAAATTTGAGATTCGCAGGATATCACGTATACCCTAATTAAGAGGAGGACGAACGTCCTTCCGGCCACTTCGAAATTTTGAAAGAACTGTTCTCTCAACCGGCTGAACCAATTGGTGTGAAATTTGTTGTGTGCATTCAGGGCGATGGCATCGAGTGCCCCCCAGTTGCCATTTTGGATGAAAACGTTTCATTCTTGAGAAATCGCGGTTTAAAACGTTTCGACCATCTCTCTCGCACTCGGATGTCACGTGGTAATGTTCGTCATGCCCTTAAGCGTAAAATCACTGTATTTGATGTTATTTTTCTTTATTAATTAAAAAAATGTTTGAGCCAACCAGCCAGCTTATTTACAAGACCGGAATCTTATTATCTGTCCGTGATAGAGGTATCCTTTGTTTGTCATCACAGAGACTTTCGATAGTCTCATTACTTCTGATTTTTTAGTTGTTGTTTTTGTTCCCCATCCAATATTGCTGGTGTCTCTTTGCAAGTCGTGAGACATTGCAAGTCTTTTGGGTTTTTGAAATTGAACCTTGAATATCTGATTCCATCGTAAGGTCGTTTGGCTTACGTTCCATAAACTTTGATGATTTCAGTTGCTTATCCGAGACCTTTGCCAAACAATAGTTCTTTAATTGGAATTGAGTATACTTGAGAGAGAAGTATTGAAATTTGACAAAATAAAGCTTCTCCAGATCCATGAATCATCGTGCTAGACGTCGATCAATAATCTTGTAGTATTGCTCAGTTTCTTGTAAAGGACCCAAGTTCTCTATGAGAATCTCGTTGAGGATGTAAGAGCAGAGATTTTCTCAAGGATGCGAGACACGCCCCGACACTTTCCTATCTCCACAAAGCTCGGGCATTTTTCTTTGCAATGGTGTCTTTTAAGGACGCCACAATCTCAACGTTGAACTTGGACGGATGAAAACCGATGCAATTTGCGGAGAGGGGGAGGGGTGGAAGGATTTTCGTTTTTGATCATCCGTTGGTAATCCGTTTATGTCTATCACAGAATGTCTTTCCATTTTATCGTCAAATTATTACCGATAAGTATTTTTTTGTACACCTAAGCAACTTTTTGTGACGTCACAGGCACTTGTGCAACTGATGAATTCTTTTGCTCAGTAAATTGCACCGAAACCTGTTGAGTAGTGAGTGTATCAGCAAATGGAAGTTCTTGCAAACCTGATGCTGGAGAGGCGTCAGTGTGAGAACTTGATTAAAAACCAGATTTAAACTCATGATTATTGATGAATTATTCTAAGTCTCGGTATGACTCGTTTGAGCCTCTGCAATCGGAGTGAACCGTGAGAAGCTTCAAATAATTGCTCTTACCGCCAATCATATGAGAGATCCTTCTTTCTCCATTCTTTAGGGTTCCATACCTCAAAAGGAAAAAACGGAGTCCTTATAGGATCACTTTTTTGTTCGTTCGTCCGTCTGTCTGTCAAAACCCTTCATCTAGGGAACACATGGAGATATCGATTTGAAATTAAAACCATATTCTCAGGTCTACAGTTCCTTGAAGCTCTAAAAAAATCAGACTTTTAAGTTAACGTAAAAAGAAGATACGGTCATTTATGCCGCAAAAAAACACGTATATTTCAACTCTCAAGGGAATAAAAAATTATAGGGTATTTTCCGTTCACCTAGAACTATGAAATTTGGCAAGTAATAACGTCTTATAATACAAGTATAGGGAAAAATCTCAAAAGTATACATTTGTAATTAAATCTTTTAAAAACTTGGAAAAAACTGCGAGACTGGATTCCTGAAGTATTTATAATATGTACCTACATATTTGTACGGAACCCTTGGTGGCTGTGTCCGACTCGGACTTGCCCGAGTATTTCTATCAACAGATGAATCAGGAGAAAACAAAGGGCGACAAAGTGTAACAAAGGGCAAGCGATGTTTTTACCCTCAAGAACCAGGTTACGTTAGGTAACCAAATGAAAGAATGATTTTTTTTGTAGCTTGCCAATAATTTTCAATACGATCGTGGTATAACCACTACTCAATTATTCCAGTATTTATTTGCGCCACGAATTTATAAAGCTATTCAAACCTGAAGAAAATTAATTTACTTACTGCGTCGTTGTGTTCAGCACCGGTGTTTTTTCTTCATTCGATACTACTTCGTAGCTCGATTGGAATGTTGGTGACGACGATTTTCCTCATTTTCCACTTTGGAATCCTTATTGCCGAGAGATTTCTTTTCCAGTTTTGCGATTACACATGTGGCTTATTCGGTAAATGGAAAAATGAGTATAACTGGTGAGCGGCAATCAGCGAGTCTTTTTTACTGTAGCTTTTACATTGTGGTGATATCCGTGCAAATCAGAGTCAATAATCACTCAATAATATTAATTTCCCACTTTTAATAATAATTGAAGTCAATTTGAACGACATGGACGTATCTTCAATTGAGAATTTGTCAATGACTGTCTATCTATTCCAACTGTTCAATTAAAATATTCCGAGTTTCTAAATTTAGTGAATACATTTGAATTATTTTATTATTATTAACAATTGCTTAAACAAAGTCATAATACGTTGAGTTTACCAATAATTGCTGATTAATTCGTCTTTAAAATAAGTATTTCACTGTTTTATAAATTAATTGCCAAACGTGATAAAACAGTCTATTTATTTAAACTTAGCTCGATCTATTGAATTATACTATATCTTGATCACATATTTTCAGAATTTTCAGCGATTTAGGTCCACCCATTTTGCAACTATTAACCTCTATACAAACGATTTTTTTTATAAGCGATCGTGTTAAATTCATATGTTAAAAAGTTCTTAATTATTTAGTACAAAATTATTATTATTCTATCAAGAATAGTCATTGCAAAAAATTTCAAGAACTTTCACGATTTTTTAATCATCTCGACTGAAATACATAAATAATTTTTCACTATTATAAAACTCCATTTATATATGTATAGAAAGTACCAGAGAGAGTCAGGGTGAAACAAGAGGTGAGAGATAAAAGAGAAAACGAACTTTGGTTTCCATTCCTCTGAAGAGATAGAGAAGAGGAGAAAAAATTGATGAGGAGAATGCAACGGGCAATGAAAAAGACTAGAGCGGAAAAAATACTGATGGATTTTGTCAGAGGAAAGGGAAAAGTCTACTGGGTGAGCAAGTGAGAAGGAGAACTGTATTAGAAGTACCCTTGAATACAGAAAATACAATTTTGTAATTTAATTCGTTAATTCAATTCACTTTCTCATTTGTTTAAAATTTTTTATTCAAATGGACAGAAATGTAACTGTACAATAAAAAGTTTCATATTAGTTGTATAAAAAATCAATAAAAATACACTTTTTGAGAAATTAGAATCGAAAATCCAGAATGTTCAATTGATTAATAATTCAATACAAAAATTGATTTGATTAATAACTAAATTCAATCAATTCGGCTAACGCGCTATATATTGATTTCAACGAGAAAGAGAAAGTCTAAGAGTTGAGAACTGTATTAGAGGTACCCTTGTATACAGAAAACACTATTTTCTAATTTAATATAATTTAATTTAATTATAATAAATTAAATTAATAATAATGTAATCATGTAATTTAATTAACTTTATTATTTGTTTCTATTTTTTTATTTAAGTAAACAGTAAATTAAATGGGCAATATAAAATTTCACATTAGATATATAAAAATTCAATCAGAATACACTCATTTGAGAAAATGAGATCGAAAATACAGAAAATTTAATTTATTAATAATACAATTTCAATAATCGATTTGATCGATAACTAAATCTAATAAATTTGGCTAACGAGCATATATATTTATTCCAATGAGAAAGAGAAAGTCCAAGACACAGAGAGTCAGGGTGAAACAACAAGAGGTGAGATGAGCAAAGACGAGAAAATGAACTCCGGTATTCATGGCTGTAGAGGGATAGAGAAAAGGAGAAAAAGTGACGAGGAGAATGCAACGAGAAAGGAGAAAGACGACGGAGACAGAGAGAGAGAGAGAGAAAGAGAGGGAAAGAGAAAGAGAGAGAGAGAGGGAGACAGATTCCGACGGCTATCGTCAGAGGAGAGGGAAAAGTACACAGGGTGAGCAAGTGAGAAAGAGAAGGAGCGACAGACTCTTCGGCTGACGAGAACCCAGCGGGGGCGAAGGAGAAGGGGGTTGAAACGGTGGAGGATTGGGAATGGGTTCAGTTGTGGCGCTACCGCGGTTCGGGTCACACGTGTGTTCCCATTTCGCGACGTTTCCCACTCGAAAAAACATACCCCAATAATTGACAACTAAATGAAAATTCTTAAAATCCATCTTAAAAGCCCGTCTGACCAAACACGGAATTCCTCCACTTACTAGCCCAAAGTTCCAACGTTAGAAAAGGATGCGTTCGAAACTGATGGATTGTTCTTCCATCAGACACGTTATCCACCTTACAGTTGACATTCGTGTCTCTTCAGCTGAATATACGAAATGAACAAACAAATCTTCGATCCGGCATCGTCATTACGAATTCTGTCATCAACAATGTGAGCCTTGAAGAACAAGTGCCTTAAAAACAAAGTTTGGGTCAAAACGCAAAGAGATGGAAAACCTGAAAGTTATCAGAGTGATTAATTGGTGACTACGAGTTGTTGTTCGACTCGAGGGTTGAAGACTCGGGAATGGGTGATCCTTCTTAAGCCTAATTAACGTCTGGTAATACGTAATATCGGAAGCTGAGAAAATAATCAGTCAAGTTTCATGGTACGAAGTTCGCTGTGGGATTGAAGTTTGAATCATTGGAGTACATTTCTTTTCTCATATTTTTTTCATTTCCGTTAGTATACTAAATTAGATAATTTAATACAGTTTTGGTACGTGGCTTATTAATTATTCTAGAATATTTTTATATGGTTTTCAGAGCTGCAGTGGGTCAGAAAAAAAAGTGAGAAATTTGAAAAAATTGTTTTTTTTTTGTTACATTCCAATGTTGCAAACTTCAACTTCATTGTTTGCGTTCGATGGTGTAAAGTTTCTTGAGAAACTTCAACTTCAATAGACCTTCGATTAGGATATTTCGAGATTTCAGGTAATCGGACTTCGGCCCTTTATATGACGTAATATGCCGGCTCTTCCGATCCATCTCATTTCCCTTTTTCCTCAAACTGCTGAAAAAACGCGATGCATTATGTTTTTTCTTTACTTTTTTCTCAAACCAGTCGTATCTCTGACGAGAGAGTTCAACCCCACATCAAACGTAGTCTGTCCTCGGCGTGTATACATTGTCTCGTTGGGAGAGTGGTCTGCGCTAAAAGCCTGCCCGAAGAATTAAAAAAAAACTAAGCACGGAAAAGTTGCACGTGACACGACTAAATGAATTTAAAAAAAATTGCAGGTACATCAAAGGCGTGAAGAAAGTGATCTCGAAAATGAAAAAGTTACGAGAGAAATTCTTGTGAAGCGAATTATTGTGGATTTTCGTAATCAAGCTCACTTCCGGTTGAACGTTTCAAAATAAGAGAAGACAATTCTTATCTTCAATTTTTTTAACAAATTTATTAAGGGATTTATATAGGTTAGTTTTTCAAAAACGTTGAAATCCCTTCCTTTAAAAATTTTCTATCAAAAAGCTGAAAACGATTTTTTATGGATTTGAATTAAATCTGTAAAACCGAAATAGAAATGTTCACACTTTTAATTAAGTTGAATCAACGAAATCATAATACGATTTACATTGAATTTCATTGAATTAAAAATTGTATTGATTTCGAATTTTGAATTGTTTTGTTATTTTTTAAAAAGTAACATTTTTTATTTTCGACGGAAAATTTAAATAAGAGTTCGGATGAATGTAATTGAGTTTGAATGCATTTTCATAAATAATTAAGTATTAATAAAATTTGGTGTTTAGATTTTCGGTTAAAAACTAAAAATGTTATTTGTCAAAAATTAAAAATATTCAAAAATTCAAAATATTTTTTACGTTCAAATAAAAAATTGAACATGAATATCGATGGATCAAATTAATTTGTAACCATGACAATTTGAATTCCCATTTTGTTTTAAAAATGTAAAATAACGTGAAAAGCGATAAATTTGTATACAAACCTACCAGCCTCTATTATACTCCCCTATAGAAAGAATGACATTAAATTCTTTCTCAGACTTTCCTTACGTCACCAAAGAAATCAACCGTCCAACTATAATGTAATTAACATTAGTGGTTTTGTTTCGCCATTGATCAGTCAGTCAGATCATGTTACGCTCTTTTATATTTACTATGAGGATTCTTTATAATCAATCAAGTCAAGTTCACATCAATAAAAAAAAGACATCCATTTGAAAATAACATTCATATTAGCTCGCATTGTACATCAGTGAAACAAAAATTCGTGGGTGTGTCAATAAAAGAAAAATCAATTTGAAAATAATATCCATTTTAGTAAAAAAAAATAAAAAGGTGAAGTGACTAGGTATTGTTGATATGTCGAGAATATTTCATGAGTAACGCAAAAATGTATTTGACGACTGAAAAAAGTATAAAAATTGGCTGAGCTGGAAACGAAAAAAGGTCTCACCAAGTCGAGGTGAATTGTTCAGGAAAACAAGCAAAAGCAGACATTCGTTAGTCTCATCAAGTTCTCGACGACTCGCCCCAAAGTGGACATAAAAAATAATGAATTGTAAAAAAAAGTATTGGTCCGTGTCGGTATGAAGAATTCGGTCACGTTTCATCAACAAATACGACAACATTTCATTTTCGACAACTACTCGAAACCACGTAAACGAAATTTTGTTATAATTGACAGCCCGGTAAACCGCGTGTACGATTATAATTATTAAATTCATTATTTAATAAATTTTCATACGAGAACTTTCTTAAATCCTGGTGAGTTTACAAACCGGAAAGGAATTTATATTACTTTCGGTTTTCGTTAACTGAAGTCCATTTTTTTTTATTAAATGTAGGGTGGAATACAAATTTCATGATGCAGCCTAATGCAACATTTGATATTCCGGATTTTTCATATTTTAATTCCACTTGTAAACAAAATTTGATATGTAAATAAGCTATGGTGATACGAACAAAGTTAGGGCGAATGCGTTATAATTAAAATAAACATTGTGTATTGATATATACGTTTATGGGGTTGCCACTTATTGGACAGAATATATTTACTTAATTGATTTATACAATATGTAATTACATTTATAAAAATATAGAAATGCTATTATATTTTTTATTTATATTGATTTTTATTTCATTGGAAAATTGATAAAATATCATTTCGTGAATTGAATTAATAAATTTAATTTAAAAATTGTGTCTTGTCCATTCGAAGGACCTCAAAGGAACTTTTATTAACTTGTAGCAAACAAAACAATGGTCAAAGCAAAATGTTTTAATTTAATTAATTATTTCAATTTACTTCATTACAATTTATTCGTAACTTTCGATTGAAATAAAAAGAAATGCAAACGTGAAATATACCGTTTCATGTCAGAAGTATTATACAAAAAATTAGTTATAACGCACTTAGAGAAAATGATATCGAAAAACCAGAAACGTTAAAGAATAGATAATAAAATAAAAAACTTGATTTGTTTATTATTAAAGCAAAAAATGTGTGTAATTAAATATAAAAAATTGATTAAATTCAAATTCTATTCAATCTAAAGTAAATTTGAAGTAATTAAATCCAATAAATTTTTTAGATTTAATTACTTTAAATGTAATTTAGATTAAATCAAATTTAATCAATAATCAAACCCACGAAATGGATATAACGAATGATTGAATTAAAAAATTGATTTAATGAATAATTAAATCCAGTATAGTCAAATAAAAACTAAATGTTTAAACAATATCTGAAGATAAGGGAAAATCCATTATACGTTCATACCATAAATGCACCAGTGTGCATAATACACATGTTGCACAAAGAGACACAGATTGAGACTCCAGCTTAGCTTGGAAAAGTCATTTTTCGTGGACGTAAGCACGACCAACTTCGCGTTGTCTTTTCCGTCGTTGAACGATGAGGAACCGTCGTCCAGCTTGCACTGACTGTTACCACTGCCGGCTTAGAAAATCAGGGTTCCGTCATCGAGATTACAACGCGGGCGACGCTCTGTCCACATCGTTGACAGATACATGGCAGTGTGTAAATGTATATCCAAAGGTCCACACCGAGTGAACACTCGCTTGTAGAAATTTACACACACGTGTTGGTACGGATGTACGATTGGATTATACACGACGCTGCGCTTGAGTTCAACCGTGGTGAGGAACGAGGCTATGCTCCAACTATCGGATTACGAGTTGGCGCGGAACATTAGTGCGTGCGGCTTCTTTTTCGATTTGTAGTCTCCGGAGAAATAGCCTGGTAAACGTGACATACGAATTCAGAGTTTCTACGTCCCACGAGATTTTGTACGAATTTTCAAATACGAGTGTCTGCACCAAAAACATTGTCTTCAAATTGAAAAATAATTGTTAAAAACAAAATATATTATATGTTTATACTTTTAATATTTTATATTTTTATTTTTCATTGTTTATATTTTATATTTAATGTTGAATATTTTTTTATATTTATAATTTTAGAATTTAATTTTAATAAAATAGAAATAAAACTAATTGAATTTCGTAGTGAATCAAATTATACGTTTTAATTTAAAACTTCATTATAATAGAAGAAAATTATATCTCTTATATGGACCCAACATTTCTTTTAGCTTTTCCAACGAAACAGGCGATATAATTTTTAAAGAATTCAGTCCGCATAATTTGTAACCGAATTATTCTACTACTGTAGCTGAGAAATATTTTAATTTCGATTTTATTTTAACTAAGCAAATAAAATCCAATACCCAATGTTATAACTCTCCTTAAACATATTCGAATTAAATACTAGGAGTGTTTTGTTTATCATATTTTACAAGGATGTTTGTGTTGTTAATAAATAATTTTCGTACACGTATGAGTATTTACCTAAAAAAATATTGCATTCGAAAACGAGTTGAAAACAAAGTTTTATATTTATATTTGATAATACTTTAGTGTATTAATGTTTCATAAATGAATTATATTTAAATCATATTTTCGATTATGCATTCTAATATTGATTATTCTAATTTTAATTATGTTTATCTATTTAAAAAGTGCATTTTATTTTTAAAAAATTATATACGTTTTAAAGTCATCTTTTGTTCAAATCCAAAAAAATATTTTTGGATTTGAACGCACAACCTTGTTTTCCTTTTTGCCATTCTAAATAGTGAAAATTGAGTAAAATAAATGTTGCTCGTGCGAATGAAAAAAAAACATTTCTAGGGTTGCACGAGTAACTTTTTCTCCTTCATCAACCATTCTAGGAAATGGTTTGAATTGGAGAGGGAACTGGACAAGCATGTGCAAAATGGGGAGAAAAAGTTTGCGAGTGTAAATTCATATAAATATTTCTGGGTTTGATTGAGCAATTTTCTTTCCTTCATTTTTCATTCTAGGAAATAAAGAGGACTAGAAAAAATATGGAGGAGAAAGGAGTTACATGTGCTAATCGAAAAAAAAAAATGTTGGGTTTGCATGATTAAGCTGTTTGCTTGCATTTTCCTGTTTGATGATACAGAAATCGTATTTTTTCCGAGCAGGACAGTCCAAGTTAAACCGGAAATTGCAAGAAAGCGTATTTATACTAACTACAGATCTCTGACGATCGAAAGATTACGAAAAAAAAACCTGATTTCTTTTTACTTCACACAAAGATTTTGTTTTAAGCGATTTTTACAAGATTAAACCTTTTTTATTCAATTTAAAATGTATTCAATAAAAAAATTCTGATTATCTGATAAATATATTTACTGCCAAACGAAAGTGCCTTTGAATAAAGGAAAAAAAGCATATTGCAATAAACTTTCTGAACTCACAGATTTGTTTTCTTAAATTTTTATTTTTTAATATTTCACCAAAACTTGCAGTTGGCTACAAGAGCTATTCGCATTTTCCAACATTTCCCCCGAGTACGCTTGTGCACGAGACAAGCTCGAGCTGACACGTTGAAGGAATCTCGAGCATTCAAAATTTACACGTGCGTTCGAAATTTGCCACCCTCTGCTTTGGATTTTCCACGAGTGTTTGCCAACCGAATAAGAGAGCGTTGAAAATAATCGCAGCCAACTGTGACCCAGGAAAATGAGAGCCAAATTTACAAAAAGGTATATCCAAGCTGTGTGACAAAAGTTTCTCGCGAAGACAATAAATCGGTGACACAGAAGGAAGGGCGAGAGGCAAAGGGATGAGGGTTCTTTCTTCCTTCCTGAATTCGGAGCTGTGTACTTTTTTTTTTCAAACACGAGCAACTACCGAGAGAATATCTCGCCAGACTCACTTTTTTCCATTTTCCACTTCCGTATGCATATATACAGGGTGTTCAAAATATAGCACGATATTCTGGAGAGGGGAAACTCCGCTCGACAACTACAAAAACAGAAAAAAGTTTCTTCAGAAAACCCTTACGTATTTCATGTAAAACGACATATACAAAAAATATATAAAATGGCTCTTATAACTGATATTTATAAATAAATCATTCTGTTTTATAGTTAAATCATAATTAAAGGAATATTTTAATTATATTCTAATTGTCAGTAAACAAATTAAATGTAATACACTATTGTATATTTAATCTAAAACAAGCTCAGATTAAAATGCAATTGTATTTGGTTTTTAATATTTTATAGGAATACCTTTACACGTATAAAAGTGTACACCGAAATATGACTTTGGTCGAGAACAATAAAAACAAAGAACAATTCTTTAAAAACTCTAGGAATTTAATATAAAATCAATTATCCTAAAAAAACATAACAATCGCTATAACAACTGAGATTTTCCATTATTAAATTTACCAAAATGACTTTTATTATAAACTTTTGTATAGATCTATTTTTGAATAATTGTCATCATCTGTAATTGTCTTTGGTTTTTCATAAATTAGAAAAGTGCCTGGAAGATATGTATCGATTTTTATTTTGACGATTTAAAAAATCTAAACCAAATAGAACGATGTTTTTATCAACGAACTTATCACTAAATGATGATATAACTGTTTTTCAAAGTCCAGTATACGATTTTGCGAATTGCATGAATTGAAAAAAAAAAACTGGATTTTCACAATGACACATCAGGTAAACAATAAATCGCAAACATAAACATTAAAATGAACATAAAAGAAAATAAATTAACTTTAATTTAATTTATTAATAAATTAATGAATTAAAATAAAAATTTAAAGAAAAATCAAGCTGATTTTGTCCACTTCAAAAACCCGTTTAGTAAATTGATGTGACAATTTTTTTTCGACGACATATTCGTTTTTCCCTCCGGATAGAATAATTGCAGAGCGCTAATACTTTTGAGAAAGACTGTACACATACATATATGAGAAAGGTAAAGAAAGAAAGAGGACTATGCAGATGCATTTTGCACAGCTGTGAGATTGACTGTTACTGGTCGACTCGTTGAAAAACGTAGCCTAGACATGCCACAGAATGAAAGGAAATAGGGAGACACAAAAAAAGCGAGAGAGATTGCGAAAGGGGGGGGGGGTGGACAGAGATAAAGAGGAAAAGTGTAAAGCAGCTTTGCACAAATATCGCCAAGTGTCGAGTCTTACTAACGAGCATCATGAAGTTTTGGTCTCCTTCGTCTCCTCACTTTCTCCCACACACACACACACATACACACATGAAAAAACACCCACGCGCGCGTCCATGCACACTCATTACCTTCCCTTTTTGCTTACGTCTCACAATTTCCCTGATCATTTGCTTATCCTATCTTTCCAAAGTGTCCGTCGTCCGATTACTTTCGTATAGAGGGTGTTTCAGGCCGAATTGACAGATCTGCGAAACCAGCCATCAAAATTTAGGCATTTTTTAGATTTAAAATAAACAAAACGCAGAATTATAAAATTGGACTTATTTATCCAGTTTTTCTTCACAATACCATGCGATTCTCTTCTAATTGATAAAAGTTATATTTTTTATGCAGCCTTTTCGAGGAAAATAGTATTGTTATTAATAACTGCTAAAATGAATAATATTGATGAGAACAAATTTTGAGGATTTTGAAAATAAATATTATAGCGTTCGTGAATAACTTATGAAAAACGATTTTATTGAAATACATAAATGAATAGTTGAATGAAATAATGAGGCAAGGAATCGTCTCAGTGTGATTCTTCGAAAAATCACTGATTTTTGCGATTTTTTAAAAAAATGTTATAATAAACTGATTGGTCCGGTTTTCTTTTTACAAATAAATACATTCCTGCCGAATACAGAATGATTTTTTTGCGTTCATTTATTTAGTATATAATAATTAAATAAATTGTTGAAATTACACGTTAAAAAAAAGGTCCTGTACGATGTCCACGATTGCGGCCGCAATTTCGAAGTGAAACAAAAATTTAAAAAAGATTATTAATCTGTCGGAAAATCGCTATCGCGCGATGAAGGTTTTTTTTTATTTGACAAAATGGGGGTGGTTTGAACAAAAAGTATCGAATATGGCCCTTTTTCCGACAGTTTTTCGTTAAAAAATTAGAAAGACGTAAAAAAATCTTTCATAGCGCGATAAAGAATGACATTAAAAATGTTCTCTCAAAATTCGAAAAACGCGTTTTAAGATTGTAATCCCACATAGTTCTGCTCCGTTCCCTTTCTACAATAAACGCTGTAGCGACGGTGATAATTCGAATTTCGTTTCAAAAATTTGAATCAATGTTTAGAACAGTGTATATTATACGATAATGCAAAAAAAAACAACGATTTTTTGAAAATTTCACACTGAGACGATCTCTTAATGTCAAATGATAAAATAAAACAAAAAATAATAATATTGTGATAATATGTTTCTCACTAATATATTCATTTTTATAATATTATCTCTTTAATATTTAAACAAATATTTTCGCATCATAAATAGAAAAATTGAAAATAGTGTGCTGTCCACCTGGCATGAAATACCCCATAGAAATGCATTATATGTATATTATCCATGCATACAATGCATTCTCAAATGCATACGTTTGGGTTGACGAAAGATATGCGTCGCAGGCACAGTGAGCTATTCACCTGTTTGGCAAGGCAATCAACTATCGTGTACGCAAATGACCTGGAACTTGCCCCACGTCATCCGGAAGTTGTCAAATGTAGAAGATAATTAATGAATACTCTGTGACGAACGATGAATTTTTAAGTGACAGCCCACAATCGTCGCCATTTGATGTTCACGCAATTATTTTTTCAGCTACTGATAAACGTTATCTACAGCAATAAAATGACGATTATCTCGGAACAGATGTAACATTTTTCCAATGTGATAAATCAATGAACATCGTGTACAAAATTCAACCCAGGAAAAACAAGTTCTGATACATATCATCATTTTACAACATTACAAATTTGCAATTGAATTTGCAACAAACTATCTCATTAAATTTACAATAAAATTTACGATTATAATTACAATTAACATTACATTAAATTTATAATTAAATCAGGCATTGATAAAATTTAAAAAAAACGAGTGAAAAAACTTTATTAATGGAAATAATGAACGTCAAAAGTGTGTACTTCAGAAATCCAGTTGTCGAATTTAAGTGGAGGAACGTTCGAGAGGGGCAAAGCAAATAAAAGTTGTCAAGCATCGAGGGAAAGAAAAAAAAGAGACTCGGAGAGAGTGGTTTTTCTCGACTCCAAACCAGTAGTGAATTTATTTTGTATATATATGTATATATAAATATATATACATAAATGAATATATACTCGTAATCGGATTTGTCGGTTATTCTGGTCGTGCAATGATCATCGCGGTTTCGTAAAAAAGTTCGGTCCATCGTCGTAAATTCGTCCTTCCCAAATCATCAGCTTCTACTGAACAAGATCTACGAAAAAAATGGCAAGCTCTCGAAAAGTTGATTTTCGCTCCGAATTGGTTTTCAATGAGACTAATATTAGGTCAATTGGCAGTAGTGATCGAAACGGAAATAACAACGGTTACGTTTAACCGGAAGTTGGAACAAAACCGAAAGGAGAGGTTCAAAGCGTGAATTACGTATTTTGAGAACCTAGACCAAAGGCCAATAGAATCTTCAGTGAAAGCCAAGCTTTTGGAGAAAAAGTGGCAGAGGAACAGCTGGAGAAGCGTTTATTGGCTCCCTTGGTCTAAAGGATTTTAGGGATACCATTTCTATGTATATATAAAATATAGGTCTCCACAGTTTGCTTGCCAGCGAGTAATCGAGATCTCTCGTATTTCAGCCCAATGTCGTGGCACATTGGGCTGTGGAAGAAGATGGAAGAGAAAATCTCATCCCCCTTGCTTCGGAGGATCGAATAAGAAAACGAGAAAAGCCAGCCCTTTGGATGCGATCCTCGAAGGAAAAGCTCCTCCAGGCATTGAGCAGGGACCAACCCACCAAAAAAGGATCAAATTTTCAAGGCTTTTTGGACTTTTTCTCGCATGTATCAATCAAAAGTTTTCCTCGTCTGTCTCGTTCTCAGTCTCCTCGTATTCGCCGTCATTAAAATCGTCTACTTATGGATCATCCAGATCAATTGATCGACAAAATCGCTTCTCCGGTAGAATGAAGAGGAAAAAAAAAGGTTTTCAAGCCTGGCTATTGGGAACGAACACTTCAATGATTCGAATCTCGAGATGCGAGGAAAGAGATTTTTAAGCATCGGACAGGAATACCCACGATTCAGAACAAAGTGCTGTTCAGAGAAAAGCCAATCAGCGAGGAGATGGGAAGTGAAAAAGTGAATTGTACATCATATCCAAATGTAAATCGTAGTTCGATAAACTGCTTTCCATCCACGTGTACACGTAAGTCCAAGGAAATAAAAACAAAGCCAAAAATCCCAAACCAACTCAGTAAAACCTAGAGATACCCAGACAAATTCAAACAAACCCAAACAAATCCATACAAGTTCAAACAAATACAGACCAACCCAAACACTCAATTTACAAAGTGCAGAAACATATATGAATGTCTCAAAGATTGCGTTCACCGACTCAAGAATATCAAGACACTTCGGCAGAGACCGAATAGTGATCCGTTGAAGTTCCCTTAAGATTCTTGAACGACGAGCTTCGTTAAGGAGTTTTGAACAAACAATTGAAGTGCAAAAACGTGCTAACTTTTCTCCATCGCTCCGATTTCCCTTTGATTTCTGACCCTTAACTATCCGATTCGTTGTAACGAACGCGAAAAAGTTTGCGGTCCTCCAGTGGCGAAGAAAAAGGACTAAAGTTCCGCGGAGCTTTCTTGGGGCTAAGAAATAGAGAAAAAAAAACAACAAATAACAAAAGAGAGAAAAATAAACGGCGGAAAAAGATCTTAACGTGATCGAAATCGATAATGGACGTCTGGGGATATTTAGATCGGGGGGTTGCCCGATATCGCGGCAACCGGAAGTGGTTCCTCGAGGAAGCGGTCCTGGAAGAATGGTCGACTGGATCGCACCGGAAACCTCGAGGCGACCACACCGACCAAATTTATCGACCATAAAAGAGAACGAAACAGAAATAACAAGGGGTAGAAAAAAAGGGTGAAGCTGTATGTATGGAACATTATCGAGAAGGATAATAAAAGAAAAAAATCGAAAAGAGGGAGAAGGAGGAAAGGGAAGATTGAGAAGACGAAGCCAGGTGAAGATGTCTAGACAAAACAAAGACCCGGTTCACAAGTGCCACTCGGATCCGGGAGCTGGCGGGGGTGCTATCACTCCAACAACCCCTTATGCTGCTGGTAAGAGGATTTCACGCAGGCACGTATTGCCGGGCCTCATCGGATCACCGGCAACTCGAAAGTGCGTACTCACCCTTGATGGATACAGTTACGTTATTGGTGAGTCTGGAATTTATTTAAACCGAGGATTTGGCGTTCATTATCGATGGAGAGGACCGCTAAGTGACGATGAGAAAAGTAAACATTTCTGCAGAATTTTTAAAAATCACTTAATGATTTTTTTTTTCACTTAATTGAAGGTATGTTATTCCACATATAGTAAAGTTGATTCATGCGAATTTTTATTTAAAAAAAGACAATAGTCGAAATACAATAATTGGAAGAATGAAGGCCGAAAATTTCCCTCCTCTTGGTGACATTGAAATCTCTCATTTAATTCATCTGAAAGAAAATAATTTGTCCTCAATCTGTGGCCGCGGTTCGAAATAAAAAGTATTATTTTCACTGAAAATATTTCCATTCACTATTCGTTAAAAGAAAATAGTAATTTTTATTAAAATTATTATTATTACGGTCAACGATCGCGGTTACAATTATTAAAAATGTTGTACGGACATTTTATGAATCCTGCAATTTATTTCCGGGTAAACATCCTCGGCAGTTCGAATGCAACTATTTCGAGAAAAACTCAAACATTTTTATAACTGATAAAATAACTTAAAAAATTTTAAAGTATAATCATAAAATAATTAAAACATATGTATACTGGATTATATATATTCTTCGTAGTACATATTTAAAAAAATGCAAAAAATCGATATTTTTTCAACCGTCACAGGGTGGTTCTCTCTTAAGAATTTTGGTATCCTCAGTTGAGGGAACGTACCTAAATAGACAGAGGATATTTGTGCAACGTTTAACTCACAAATGATGATATCCATTTTTTTTCGAATGCAGAGATATTACCCATTTTTATCTGGACCATTTTTTCCTCTCACAAATCTTCCTCTCACTGATCTGCGATATCCCTTTTTATAGTCGCTGAATCCGAAACAGAAAATTTCGGAAAGATTCATAAAATCTAAAGGTCGTCCAAAATGGCGCCGAAATTCCCACTCTTTTTTTTAACTTAACACTGTAACTTTCCCAGCTTGATAAAAAATCATACTTTTCAAAATGGAGCAGCTATTCAAAAACACTATATGAAAGTTTTTAGAGAATTGTCGAAGCAGTATTTCGAATATTTTGGGGACTGTCTTTGAAAAAGTATACTCCGGAATAATCGCGGTTAGTATTTTCGAAATAAATGACGAGCTTGGTGACTCAATACAGCAAATCGCCCTTGACTTAAAAAATTTTTTCGAATATCAGTATAAAATGTACACTCGATATTCTTAAAGATTTTCTTGCGTTATACGAACTTAAAGATTAATTGTTTAAAATAGGTATGGACCTTCTCAACAATCATACTCATCTGTGGATAAAATTTGATCAAATTTAATAGTCTAGAAATCGTGAGATTTGTTAAAAAAAAATCATATTTTTTTATAACTTCCTATACGACCTCGTGTTAAGGTTGCGATTTTTACCACTGAATATCTCGATTATTAAACGGTGAAAAGTTTAAAAATTTTTTATACAACATAATATGACGCTCAAGAAGATTAACGTAATTTTCCAACCTATTATCTTTAAAAAATTGTATGTGATGATTTGGTCTTTACTTTGTATGTACTATTGTAATTATGACGTGAGAACATGCTTAAGACCTTAAACCGGGAGGAGGAAAAAATATTTGGTAAATAATCGTTAAACAAAAATAAATCAAAATTGAGTTATAATTTTTTATCAGTGCTGCCAGCAACTGGTAGAAATTCCATGTGAATAAGTCATGCCTTCGTCCATGGAGGTGTCGACTTCTTCATAGTCTGTTCCAGTCTTCGTATCTTTTCCAGTCAATTGCGCCCATTGTTTAGTTTCCGCAGTTGGAACGTAAATCCAGCAAATCTGTGGATCCATTAGCAAAAGAAAACTACGTCAAACCCATTGATGTTCATTCCTCCGAAAACGCCGAAAACCATGGTGATGTGTCCAATCAATTATACGTTTTATCAACGCAGGCACATTTCATATTTAACGCGCGTTCAGTTTTTTCATATCGTGTCTCGTGGAAAATCAGTGCTCATTTTTATAAAACATCAGCAGTATTCGCCATCTTTCGCACAGTTAATCTACTATTGACCAACGTTCATCGCAGTCATTATGCTTTTTAATCAGGGACCTAATAGAAAATGCTTGCTTCCTTTACAGTATTGAAATTGGACAGAAGTTGGTTTTCTTGTTCACCTTTATAAAAGACATTATTTCATTATCACATTTTGAAAGGAAAATGAAGGATGAACAGGATTTCATCGATTACGTAATTAACGTTTTACGTAGTTAACGTAATTAACGTAATCAATGATTTACGTAATTAACGCAATCAATGATTTACGTAATTAACGTAATTGCGGATTTACGTAATGAACGCAATCAATGATTTATGTAATTAGCGATTTACGTAATTAACGTAATTAACTTTTTGGAAAGTCTTGTCAATTATTTTCTAAATAAGTGCAATGCAATTGACTGCGTGTATCCACTCATTGTTTCGCTCGAAACTCCCGTAGATCCTTGCCTAACGGAATGTCAACGCTGGAAACAATTGAACGGCTTGAAAGTTCAAGCACTCGTGAGGCGCCGCATAATTACTTTCAAGTTTTGCGTCCATGGAACTTAACATAAACAAATAGAAATAGAACATTTGTCAAAGAAACAACATTTCGAACTATTGATTAGATTTACATGCAGTACACATAGTTAAGATTTGTCAATTTCGAAAAGTTTATTTAACGCTTCTATTTAAACCTTAATTATTTTACGTTTTACCCATTCTGAATAATACTAAAAAACTTAAAAATTTAATATCTTGAAAACTATTGCCAGTCGCCAAAAATATTTTCGGGAATTCATATTAAATAGTAAAATGAAGGTCTCTGCAAAATTTCAGCTCGATTAGGCGAGGAAAAGGTTCGAAACATTCTTTTCAAAATTAACCCGCACTACATGTAGGAGTTTTCGGCACCCTAATTCCATGTACCGGGGTCGTTTTCGGCAACGTGCTGCAACACCCACACTTATCAATACAAAATTCCGAAAAAAATCATGGTTGATCCTTAGAATGTCCTTTTGAAGGGAGAATCGGAATTAAAAAATATTATTATTTAAATAAAAGAAATGTTTATGTTTATCAAGCGATGCGTCGAAAAACGCTTTATTTTTAAATTCTAGTTGGAGTAAGTACAAATCATGGAAAAAAAGTTTAAACGCCGGTTATTTCAAGTAAAGAGGTTGCTCTTTAGAAAAAATAAATAAAACACTAGTGTGAGATTACACCAGATACCCTATTCAACTACGGGAACGTAAGTACGTTTTCGGGAAGTCAGAACGAGGTATTAAAGAGAAACAAACGCCGAACGTCTTTTTTTTTTAATTTATTCATATTGTTGTAATCAAAATAACATTCGTTGACATTGAAAACAATACAACTTCGTTACAAAAAAGAACTTACATCTCTGGAGTGCATAAATTTCCTCGGTGTTTTTTATCGCCATAATGCTGTACAATGGAATATATAAGTTATAACATATTTCTTGTAGCATATAATACCAAAATATGCTGAATAAAAAAAATTCAAGAAAGGTCACTTTTACTTACGTTAACCATGTACCGGGGTCGAAAACGTCCTGCTCCGATTTGCTTCGTCCACTGTGCCACATGCAACTGACTGTTACAGCTGGTATTGTCCTCTCTCAAACCTTCCTATCTATACTTTTTTTAGTACTACTTAGGTGGCGCTAAAGTCGCCGGTGTTCGAGAAATTTCGACAAGAAATTTTGGCTCGGACTAAAACAACACTCCCACATTGGAGTGAGGGTTAAATTTAAGTACCCATTTTTTTTCGCATTGTTTAATTTTGTTCGTATGGGTTTCAGCTTCGCAAACCTTGCTTCTTGAATTAAGCCCAAACGCTGGTACGAAAACATCGTCAGCGTATTGGTGGAGTATTACATCGTTAGCTGTAGGTTTTGACATGTCAGCCACGTAGACATTGGAGATGATGGGTTCAAGGATTGATCGCTGGGGAATCCCGTGCGGTTTATGTGTTGGTTCACTTTTCCTATCCACGTATGTTCTGACAACTTGTCTTTCACTCAAATATAATGAAGTCAGTTTGATTAGTCCGTTCCAAGCTCCCATTTCCTTTAACTTTCGATAATGTCCCCGGGCAAGGTACATTCACGAGCTGCGAATTTTTATAATTTATTAAATTGCGAGTTTCAATAATTTATGAATTCTTACATTTTTATGTCTACACCTTTTTAAATTTTTATTCATTCATCATTCCGAAACATTCGTAGTGTGTACATTTTTGTTCATGATAAAAAGATTTAATTTGTTTATAATATTTACATTTAGATAAATTTATAGTTCTTTAACTTTACAAATTCATGATTTTTAATTTTTATAAATGCATAATTTATAGGGGAAGTACGTACAAAACGACATACTGTATTTAATTCATTTATCGATTTATATATTTGTAAGAATTACAAATGTATGCAAATGAATTGAAATAGTTAATTAATTAATTATTAAAAAATGACAAGAACGTAATTTTCTCATGAATTCCATGTTCCATGAATTTAATGTACCGGGGTCGTTTTCTCTAGCGCGCTACCACGCCCACAATTATTAATCGAAAAATGCGGAAAAATGCATGGTTGATCCTTAGAATGTCGTTTTGAAAAGGGAAAAGAAATTTTTCGGATATTGTTGTTTAAAAAATATTGTTTTTATCAAATATCAAGCAATGCGCGGAAAAAACGCTTTTTTTTGGATTTGGGGTACAAATCATGGGGACAAAGTTTAAAAGCCGGTTATTTCAGATAAAATGGTTGTTTTTTAGATCTGTAACTTGACATACAAATGCTGTGATGAAAATCAGCTAATTTGTCTATCAGTCGATGTTTTTCCTATTTCGTCCTACGAACTTTGAACTTTGAAAGTCACATATGTGGATTACAAATAGGATATTCGTTCACTCTTAACTGTCTTCGAATAGAAACAATTTCACAGAGAAGTCATTCGTCGTCCTTGACAACCTGAATAATTACACGATTTTCGGAAAGCGACAAAATTCCAGGTAGGTAATGAACGACCAAGACAAAACGACGTACGTCCAAGTTCTCTGAACGGTTTCCCACATGAAGTTAATAAATCCCCTACACGGTTTGTCCCCAGAATGTTGGTGTACATCCGAGCACCACTTGTCAAATGCCACGTACACTCCAGTAAAGAGGAAACTTGCGTGTAAATATTCCCCTTAATGCGAACACCACGAGGGGATTGAACGTGTATAACGTACGTGCGACACGCGATATCACGATCTCCCGTCAGGGGACTACGTAAAACGTTTGAACGAAACTCGAACTTTTCACGCCATCGAAAAGTGTCAGGTCTGCGGATCAATGAAAGGGACGAGGATGAGAAGCTAGGATATTGGAGGGAAACGAAAAAAAAAGCATTGATCGGAGCTTAGATAAATGATTGACCGTTGAACTACCCCTATTGGGGTGGTTGGAGGACGAACCATATTATTACTAGATCCACACTTCTTCACGCTATCAATGATAGAAGAAATTGTATATTTATCTCTTGTTGATTTCCCTTCCTATATTGGGTTTCTGTTTAATTTCTGCTGCTTATTATTTATTTATTATTATTTGTTAGAATTTATATTAATCTTTATTTGATCAGTATTTTTATTGATACTGTAATTTATTTATATAAATTTGTTAGTTATATACATGTTTTAATGTCAATTAATATATATGTACAGGCTTACTCAAAAGTATTAGATTCCCTGTAAAGTTTTTATTCGGCCAAAAAAATCGAAATTATTTTAATTTATAAATAATATAAACGGTTGTATTTGAATATCACCACTCCCACGATGACTTCTTCATATAAATCATGTGTTTAAATCAAATCCTAATGTATATTTAATATTATAAATTTAGTTACATACAAACATGTATAATAGCTTCTTTTTATAATCATCGGATTAAATTACAGAACTTATAATCGCGTCGCAATTTCTATATTCACGTGATCACAAAATAGGAATAATACTGATCAAGAAAACAGTCCGATGACTAAATATTTGGATTTTAACCTGGATCATTATTTTTTCCAAAAAATCTTGAATTACAAAATGTCAGCCGTTTAAGAAAAAATACCAATTATTTATCCCATTTTTTTAGCTTCAACAAATAGAATATATATATCTAAATAAATATTGGCTAAAATGATTTCCTCATGTCAATTCCTGTAAATTCAATTAACATTAATTAAATGACACAGAGATTTATATGAATCGGTTAATCCGTTGAAGTTGCAGAGGGCCGTGCAAAAATGATATTCCCAAAAAGACGCCTTACGTACGTCTTACTCGTTCCCCATTCGACGGAAGATTCCGCTTAACAAGCGATAAATTTCAAAATACTTTGCAAATAAAAATATCCTTTCAGTCAAATGTTCTAAATATTTAAAGAAAATTAATGATATGAAGCAAAAAAGGGCCACATATATCCACGATAACATCTCCTTAATAAAGATGAGATTTGGAAATCTTAACTTTTGATTTTTCATCGAGCATTTTCATCGAGCTGAAAGGGTATATCCTCGCCCTTTCACTTTCTCTTTAGTATCGTGTTCCGCCGTTTTCCAACCCCGTACACTAATTCCACAAACTAGAACGGCTCAAGGCTAATCCGCATATGCAAAACGTTTTTGGCTCAATAGAAACTTGGAGCTGCAAGCGTGTGCACACAGCAAACGATTGCTGAAGAGGGAAAGAGGGAATAAGAGAACGAGAGAGTGAAGGGGGGGGGGGGGGTAAATACACGGACGAAGAAGAGAGAGCTGCATCCCCGTTAGTGAAGTGAGTTAGCAAACTCCCTTATCTTATGCATGTACTCGATTGTTTCCGACCCTGTACACACTGGGGCTGTGCTATCTGGATGACTATGGAGAACCACACACTTGAAATCAACCCAAAGCTCTGGTAAATATGCTTGAGGCTTTTTGCGTTGAATTCATATTGCGAACACAAAACTAATCTTAATATTTTCACCATACAACTTTATCAGTCTCGCATATCAATGAAAATTTTTACATATCATTTATCGTTTATTTATTTGATACTTTTTCATTTGATTTATTATTTATGAAATCAATTATCATTTAATTTGATATTTGTAATATGATTTGAAATTTATTTAAGGAATATTATTTATCATTTAATTTATAACAAACGGTTTCTTATTTTATGATTATAGAGTGGGGAGCACTTTATATCAGATTTTTATTAGCTTATTATTATCTTTGTTGATTCTTTTCTTATCGCGATTTTAATTATTGTATTTGTGAGGTTATGTGTTACGAGCACAATTTCGTACTTCTTAATTCACTGATTTATTGATTTTGATTACTTTTCCATCTGTAAATTCTCTTGTTTGTTTTTTAAATATAATTAAAATATATTTTTTATTGTTATATATTATATAAACGTAAGTTTATTAATATATTACATTTACATCACATTAAAAATCAATTTACATTAAATTACATTATGTAATGTTATATATTATAAATCAATAATGTAATTATAACTGACGCTAGTAGACGAACGGTCGGATGGCGTATACCGAGAGCGGTGACCGCTTAGCCCTGCTTTGTCCGGTCCATCGACCAGTGAGGGAGAAACCTATTTTTCTAAGACTTTCGTGTGCAAACCTTAATAAAATGTACTAACAGGAGAATACAGCGAATTTAGTTTTGAAAAAGTGGATATATTGGAAAAAGCAGAAAAATAGAGGAAAATATGGAATAACAGAGAAAAAAGGAAAATAAATGAGGGAATGTAAAAGCCCGCAAGGATGTCCACGGAATAAAAAAAAATACGACTCGATAATAAAATAACATTAATAATAAATTTACTTATTCTATTGAATTTACCTCATATTTTTTTTATTATTGTTAAATTCCACATAAACTTTTTTCATCTTCTTTTCATAGAATCCAACGAAGGTAAAAAAAATAATATAAACGATTCTTGCGGAAACGAAGGTAACCTGGTGGAAAAAATTGCTTTTCTATCTCGAGTTCTCCCAACATCCCTACGAAAAGAGAACTTCCGACAACGATTCAGTGATTCCGGTGGGGTTGGATGAGATAATATCTTCGACGTCGAGGATGCACAGCGAAAATTGGAAATTCAGAATTGCCAATGTTTTTACGGGTACCTAATTAATGCACATCGAGTAACTTTATGCACGTCAATACTCGCATTAATATTCTACAAGGGAGTCAAACTTCAGAGTAAGATTTCATAGACGTATATAGATATAATAAAGAGGAAGGGTATTTGATGCCCCACGCGAGTCGTTGACCCAGAAACAAGAATAGTAGAGACAATGACTCTATATATATATATATATATATATATATATATATGTATATGAATAGGGATACACGCGAATGCATAAAGAAATATGGATGGGAAGAAGTACTTTCCTGGAGGCAATTAAGGTGAGCACTTCCGGGATAAGCAATTTGTAAATGAGACATTTTAATGTTGTTTATAAAAATCGATTTTACCCCTCCACAGTAGCAATTCGAATTAATGATATTACTGGATGGACTGTGGGGCAAAGTGTTAGTACAAAATGAGAAAATCGGGAATTTACAAGTCTAGATCATGCCCCATTTGTTTACCATCACAAATAGCTAATTTGATAATAAATTAATACTTAGAAATATTACTTTTCCATATTTGATAATAATTAAAGACATCCGTTCCAACTGACCAACAAAAATTTCGTATTTTTTAAATTCAATTAGTAGATATCTTCGAAACTATAAAGTTTACAGAAATATTTGCGGAAATGATATTGCAATACCTTTGTTTTAACATTTGAATAGGAAATCTAAAAAGATTTTAGGCGATTAATAACAGTTTTCGAGATTTCGAATTTTTAAGTTTATTGTTTGAACCCATGCAAGGATATTTTTTTTATCGACCGGTACTAGCGATCGATACTCCCGCTCCTCCGGTGTTTGTTTGGGTCCGTTCGTGTTTTTTTCTGTTTGAGTTTGTTTGGATTTGCTCCGCTTGATTTTGTTTTAGTACATTCAGATATGTATAAGTTTATTTCGGTTGGTTTGGATTGTTTTAGATATGTTTGGATTTACTCCGGTTTGGTTGGATTTCTTTTGGTTTGGGTTTGTTCGGGTCCATTTGTGTTTGTTTCTGTCCATTTATGTTTGTTACCGTTTGGGTTAGTGTGAGTTCATTCAGATTTGTATGAGTTTATTTCGGTTGGTTTGAATTTGTATAGGTATGTTTGGGTTTACTCGAGTTAGGTCGAATTTGGTTTGGTTGGGTTTATTTGGGCCCATTTGTATTTACTTTGGTCCATTTGGAGTTGTTCGGATTTATTACGGTTTGTTCTAGTTCGTTTATGTTTGTATGGATTTTTCCAGTATAACGGAAGTGCTGTAAAATAAACAACTTTCGAAAATCGATATCACGAAAACCTTGGCTCGTCGCTAATATTCCTTGTAACGAATCTCTTTAAATATGAAAAGCAAGGTGTCTTAAGGTGTCCAAGGTCCTATATTTCGGATCTAAATCCGGATTTAGCTTTTCCGGAAGTTTATCCAAAGTTGGGATGACGTATGTCAGCTGTCTGAAGAAAATAGTCCGTTAAGGGGTTTTAAAATATCTCAGCAAGAATTTTCAGAACTAGTAAAGCTGAGGTAATAATAAATATGGACTTCCAAATCCCGATCCGAAGCTTTAGTGATCCAGTAGATTATTCGCTAGCTTTCATTATGCATTATATTCGAGCCCAGCAGAAGAACGATTTTTTATCATTAAGCTGAGGGATTATCAGGGATCAGGATTCTCGTTTGAATACGTGGGGATTTACAAATCTTCGCATAAACAACAAAGCGAACAGGGAGCATCTGCTGACATTGATCCCACGGATTGTATCTGCGCTACATGTGCATGCGTTGCTTTATGGCCAGCTCCTCTGATCCCTTCAGCTTATGTGCCCGCAATGTGCGTTTCACTCACTCGCTTTGCATTACCTATGGCTCACTGTATCGTGATGGATTTCTCTGTGATTGTACTGTGCCTGCCCCCTCATGCCCTTTTCATTTGGCGCTCATCACTGCCTAAGCAATTCTAATTATTGTAGATTAATCTTCAAATACATCATTTTCCAAATTGATGCGAAATCGTTTTAAAATTGTGCATCAAATTCGCGCGTGTAAAATAATGCTGAAAATCAATAACTCATAAACATAACATTGGGGATTTCTTTAAATTAGTAATGACGTTTGCGTTGTTGAAATTGCGATTAAATTGATTTTTTTACGTGGTGGTCAAATTTACTTTTACCATTCCTAGCTACGAGCCTGACTCAATTTTTTTTCCTTATTGTTAGAAAAGTATATAATACATGGAAAAAAATCTTTTTGGATAATAGTTAAAGCGAAGAATTGCAAAAATTGAAAAACATTTTTGTTGGTTTCCAAGGTATTTTTCTTTTGTCTCGTTTCTCGGTAGATGTTCGTGATGAAAAATAAAATATTTGTTTGATTGTTTTTCCGATGTTAATAGTGTGGCCTCAAAGTAGAAGTATTCAAGAGTGTTTAGGAACTGCAACATTCTTTTTCATTGTAAATTGTGCGTTCCAAATGGCTCGCTTCTTCAGCGACCCCCGTGACAAGTTGACGCAAAAGACGATCGGATTAACATTGGTTTTCCGAAAATCCAATTTACATTTTCTTCTAAAGAATAATCGTGGATTTAAAAAAAAATGTCGACGATAGGTCGATGTTACTGCGGTCATCAAAAATTTCGATGTGACTGGGGTAGCTGTGAATAATATAAAATAAACAAAAAATGTAAATGTGTACTCATAAAATGCACAATAAGGTCTCCAAATTATTCGAAAAAAAGCTCGTCCTCCAAATTTTGATACAATTTTTTCGAATAGGTCTTGTACATGAGAATGTGCGATATTTTTTGGTCAACTGTTATTCTTCCTTTTAGTCAAACAATTCAAGAATTTGGGTTAAGCAACGCATGTAAATTTCAAGCAAGCGCCATTATTTAAAAATTTTTTGATATTATCTTTAAATTTTTAATAAGATTGAATTTTTTCAAATCTTTTCAAAATTCTTTTTTCGGATAAACCGATTGCTATCAAAAGGGTGCTATCGACCAGTGAAGGACGTGTTGTTTGACGGCCCAAAATAACAGCGAACCCAATCAATATATATATATATTTTGTAAATCGTGAATATACCTAAATATGTATACTTTCGAATACAAAAAATTTGATGAAATCGAACAGACAGTTTTCAAAATAAAAATTCGCAAAATTCCACTTTTTCCATCATTGATGGGCCTTTTAGATATGAACCGCTTCTGCGCACAATAAGAGTCCAATCAAAATTGCAATGCAATCTCGTGCGATTTATTGTATTTACGTTACTCTATTTGAAAACCTCTCTTACCCATTTCGTTGTACCAAAAAAAAATGAGAAAAACCAGAATACCGATCTTGCTCTCCATTTGGCGAAATGATATTTTTCTTCTGGTTCGTTTTGCATGAGAACGAGGAAATCTCGTCACGTAGGCACGTTTATATCTTGAGCTCCGGGTATCGTTTTTTCTCACTTCCGACAATTTCCTCCCTTCCTCGTCCCTAGCTTTCAACATTCACGTTCCTTCGTTCATCCACTTCAGCTTATCTTTGTCACTCTTTTCTCAGCCTTTCCGTTCTTTACTGCACAACGCATCCCTCTGATCTAAGAAAAATCACCTTCGTGTCGAATAACCACCATTATCCATCATCTTGATCGTTCTTACACCCGACTGATGCTAGACACGATCGTGAGTTTCGTGACTTCCATTCTCGATTCGACTGGCCGTTTGCATACATTGACAGAAAAATCTAAACCCTTTCTTATTTACTCTCGTTTCCTGTACCTTTAAAAAAAAAAAAAGGTACAGGAAACGAGCGTACGAATTGGTAGGTACATATTATAAATAGTTCAGGAATCCAATCTCGCAGTTTTTTTCAAGTTTCCAAAAAAATTTTATTACAAATATATAGTTTTGAGATTTTTTCCTATACTTGTTGTATAAGACGTTATTACTTACCAAATTTCATAGTTCTAGATCGACGGTAAATACCCTATAAATTTTGATTCCCTTGAAAGTTGAAATGTACGTTTTGTTTTGCGGCATAAACGGCTGTATCTTCTTTTTACGTTAACTTAGAAGTTTGATTCTTTCAGAACTTCAAGGAACTATAGATCTTACTATATGGTTTTTATTTCCACTCGATATCTCAACGCGTTCCTGAGATAAAGGGTTTTGACAGACAGACGGACGGACGGACAACAAAGTGATCCTATCAGGTTTCCGTTTTTTCCTTTTGAGGTGCGGAAGCCTAAAAAGGAACCAAAATTAAAAACAGACATTGGCCGTATGTGACATTTGATTTTTCATGGATAATGTTGAATTTGCAAATATTCAAACAACAGTTGGATCTTTTATTGATGGAAGCTTGGTGCCTACTGGGGCAAGCCGATTATTAATAAATTGTTGAGCATTGGAATTTCGGCCCGGTTATAATTGTTATTAACAGCTTCATCATTATCATTACCATTATAATCATTATCGTCATCATAATCAAATCAAATTGTAAATAATTCATCAGGGTGATATTTTGACGTTCCCTAGTATTGGGAAAAACGTCCAGCTGTGAATAAATTTTGTCAGATCAACAGGGTGAGAAGACGGGAATGAATGAGTGGCATTTTAAATACGCGTCCGAGCGTGGTGTCATCCGCAAAAGTCTTCTCGTCACTCTCCACTTGCTCGACAATTCGATTTCGTTCGGGAGAATTGAAAATGCTTCCAATATGCGTAGATGTATAGGAGCTTTCGAATCATGAAGAGACACCCTTAACATCTTTTACACTGTATTCGAAAGAAAGTTAATTAATTTGTTACGTATGTAAAATCAGAATTTTAAAGTGTATTTTTATTTTATTGTCATATTATATTTTTTATATAATAAACACAAATTTTTGAAAATCAAATAAATGAAAACACTAATGTTAATATTCACTGTATATTATACGCGAAATATAAAATAACAAAAGTAAACATATAAATAAATATAAATTTACATTTTATTTTGATTTTGAAATAAAGATTATTAGATGTCAGACGTTTTGTGAAATATCTCAATAGCTGTGTATAAAAAAATGCTGCGGGAATTAAATTAACTTTAATTTTAAATAATCAAATTTGGGTTGGGTTTTTTAACCCCATCCTCCTCGGCCGTAGTTGAAATTTTCCACAGATTTTTCTTCTGATATTCTCAGAGAACTGCCGAAAGAATTTTTGGTTACTTGCTATAGTTTTCAAGGTGTGAAGTTTATTAAATAAATTAACTCTATAAATATATATTTTTTAAATATTTATATTTATATTTATTTATTTATTGATCCTTATTATTCCAACCCCTATGGGTATAATTCATGGTTTTTTTCCAATCTGTTGGGGTCAAAACAGAAATTATTTTCATATTTTTATTCAGCTTGAAATAATTCTTTAAAAACATTGTACTTGATATGTTTTATTAGGACTATCTGCAGATTTTTTAATTATAGTAGAACTTTTTTTTACAATTTATTGTTTTTTAATTTTTGGAAAAAAAAACTATAACTAATTGTAATAGAAACTGCGATATGTAATACCATATATTAGATCAATAATGAATTGTCATAGAAATTCCCATATAAATAAATTCCCAGGTTATATAAAAATATCAGAGTGTGCCGCAAGAATGCGAAAGGCTTGAATTATCAATCGAATCCATTTTTCCAAACAAAAGCCTCGCTTGCGTCACCGATGGACGAGAACGTGATAGATGGCGGATATGCATGTACGCTGCTTATATATATGTTGATACATACTGTCAATACCAAAAGCCCATTAACTTCGAAATACAATTTTCAAAAAAAAAAAAAATGTTTTTTTTTTCGTGATTTGATACTTTAATTTCGTTAAATGATATTTTATTATAATATTTTCGGTTCCATGTTCCATGCCTTTTTTTTGCTGTTGTAAACAAAATGGAGGTAATATATTTCGGTAAAATTGTCAACGTAATGAAAATATTATTTTGTTTGACTATCATTTTTTGATAAAGAAGAACGAGGTGATAAAAATATAAAAATGTTGATTATAGCTGTCAAAATACTTTTTAGTACATTATTTTATTTTTATTTTCTTAATTATAATAAAATATTTGCTGGGAGAAAAATTAATATTGTCTAACGCAGATTCTTTTTTAGAAGCTTTCATCGGAAAGTTATTATAATTACTGATTCATTATAATATTTGTTTTGATTTTCGAAAAATGATTTCAGCAATATATTTTGGATAAACAATTAACTCTTCATGGTCACATTTCCCATTTCGGTATGTGTGGTCACATTGCGTTAATACTACTCAGTCAATTTTCAAACTATTATCATGACCAAACTATTCAAAAAGCTTCAAAAGATGATTGAAAATGCTTTGACCATTGTAGATTGCGTACAAAAAAATTATTTATAATAAATGAAATGCCTGAAGTTCGGACATTTTTTTTACCTCAACAGCATAAACTCGCTTCAATTCGAGTTGCATTGATCGATAAATATGTTTTATTCGTTTTCGAAATAGGTTTATCTCGCCATAAATCATGTTTTACCCCAGTGCTTAAATCATTTTTTATCCCAGTAATTTCTAGTAAATTAAAATAACTAGCTGAAAAATACATATTAATATGATTTTTTGTCATGAATTGAAGAAACCTTCATACAATTTATTTATATTATTTTTGCATGATCTTCCAATCGATCATGAAGATCGGTTGGATGTGAATTATCTCTCTTTCCAATTCTCGAGCATCCGATGGTATGAGATAACTAACCGAACATGTAATAGCAGGTAAATTGAGATGAGAAAAAAGTGAATTTACGGTTTTCGATTAACAATTTCTCGATCGACTTCACTGAGCTCCGAAACCCTATAAATTCCCCATATACACGAGGCACGTTCTGAGGGATATCCAAGAGGAGATTGAAGCTCCAATTACCAAAATCTCGGTCGCCATTCCCTCATTCCTCGAATCGATTTTTTATTCCTTTTCACCGTTTTCGCTATAGATATCTTTAATCTTGCTCGGGTGTGAGTGAATTTTTGGCTCTGATACATGCAAAAAGTTAAATTATTCAAAAAAACATTAAAAACGTTATTCCAAATATAAAATTATATTAAAACGTATAAGTACTTCGAAAACAGTTTAAAACTTTAATTTTCTTTTAAATAGGCAAGTATAATGTTCATAGTGTAGGTACTTTTAAGCACTAAAGTCGTAATCCCAAAAAAAAAGGTTCCATTTTCATTACAAAATTTATATTACATATATTACGTTACATATTACATATTATTATGTTGTATAAAGTTGAATTCATTCAAGTTTCACCAATAAATAAAGTACCTCTCAGTAAAGGTTTTAGTGTGCATGCCAAATTCGCCCCTTAAGCTAATAGTGTCAAACAGTTATTCTAAAATGGGGGAAACTTCGTTTTATAAATCCATGTCGTGATGTTGGTTTTTAGACTTACAAATAGTAGATTTTATCACACATTAATTGATTAGTAAATTAACATTTAGAAATATTAATTCCCCACTGTCAATAATAATTGAAGAAAAATTCAGCGATATTGGCATGCGTTTGACTGAACCGATTTCATTTTTTTAATACAATTAATCGATAAAAACGTATAATACTTACATAAACTGGCATGAACATTAATGTTTTTCGGCGATTTTTCCTAACTTCTAACGTAATTTTTTTTCTATTTTTTTATTCATCCTTGTTTTCGAATCATTAAGCTCAAAAGATATGGATGGAAAACGGAAGCGAATTTGTCCACTTAAAAAAAAATTTCTTCAGTGGTCTTCGGCTTGGTCACGTTACAAGATTTTCAAAGTAAGTTCTAAAAAGTTATTTCGAAAGCTCGTTAGGGCTAGTTTTAAAAAGTTAGTTCCAAAGGTCTTCAAAGTTATATTTGAAAAATCAGTTAAAAAGCTCATTAAAGTTATTTTTAAAAATACTTTAAAAGCTTTTAAAAAGTAGCATTTAAAAAGTTAGCTTTTATACTTTCTAAAGTTAGTTTAAAGGCTCTTTCAAGATATTTCAGAAAAATTAGTTTAGAAACTCTTCAAAACAATTTTTTTTATCATTGACGATTACACAGATTCACAAAAACGATTGAGCTTTGATAATAATATTTACGCAGCACACATTCTTATACCTCCAAAATTAAGCAAATATTATTTCGAAACAAAAAATTACCAAACTTTTTCCCACTTATCTTCACTTTTTTTTGGCGAAAATATTTGGAGACAGCGTGCTCTCCAAGGTATTGGGAGAGACGGTGCACGAACCCACGTCCTTTAATGAGATCACTTTCCCACGAGAGGAGAAATGCGTTCGTCAGAAAAAAAAACGGTTCTGTATAACGAGATCAACGACGATTGGTATGTCGTTGAAGAATCGCTCGTTGTTCGTCACACATGAACACACTGACGTGCGAACCCAAACGTAGGCGCGTATGTCGATCGGAAATTTGATCATCCAAGTCCCATGTGAAATCGAACTTACGTAAGCAGCAGGCAGCCTGTATTTCCACAGCGTGCTCGACTTTGGAGGAATGACAAAATTTACCAAGGAATATAAGTTAAACCGATCAATAAGTAGACCAATAACGTTATTGGCAGAATCAGATGGATTGTGAAATTAATATATTATCATCAAACATTTTTTCAGTAATTTTCAGTAATGAAATATATTTGTCTAGCAGTAAGAAAAAGTAGTCGCAACGAATAATAGTGAAAGAATTGGCAAAGAATCAGCAAAATTACTAAATTATTCGCAAAAGACCGAAGATTAATTTTTTTTATGTAAATTAAATTTTAAAAAAATATTAACATTCTTTTTAACCGATCGACGATTCATTCTCGTTTCAGGAACTAAAACTTTTAGAAGTATAACCTCAAGCTGTGAAGTCTGCTTTATCATTTTTTGAGGTTTTATTAATTCGTGATAACAAAAGTTAAAAAAAAAAATTATTTTTATTTTTCGCTGTTCTGAATGTCCAAAAGACTATGTTTAGAAGTTTAAAATTTTACTTGGATGTACGTTTTTAAAATTGGTGATATGGGGTGTAAAAATTCAATTATATCATTTGAAAAGATAACACCACAAAAAGTTATACTAAGCCTATTTGATGAAGAATCAATACTTGACGAAACAAAATCGAGATTTGAAACTTTTTGTTCTGTTAGATCTTCACTCTTCAAGTAAAAATGATTAAAAATTAAATTCATTGAATTTAAATTTAGAAAGATATATGTTAGCCTTTAAATAAAGCTATCCAATTCAACCCTTTAATAATAATAGTTTAAAAAGTATTTCAACAAATAATTCTTCTTTACATGGAAGCCAGAAGGGAAAATTAGTTTTCAATACAAAAAAAACAGATTTCGTGCATTTATTAGTAGCAACCCATTTACCGATTTAAAAAGCTCCAATGTCTTATCTTCAATAAATAACAAATTCGATTTTTGCCGTTTTATCAATTTTTTCATTAAAAAGAACGAAGGCACGCCTGGACATATGCAGAGGAAAAAAAACGATGGTCAACTGTCTGTTCGTGGAGCCATGAAAACCACCGTTTTTGAACCGAAACCCATATTTTCGTCGGCACAATTGTGGTTGAAGATGAAAAAGAGTGCAAACCAGTTATAACCGCGGTCCATTCAACTGCTGCAATAAGAGTATTACCGGAGGCGTACCACGTGGAGAAGGTGATTCTGGATTGGTACCTTAGGTTAAACGGGATACCCCGTCACCCGTCCCCCAAACATATAGAGATACATCTGGGACGAGCTTCGTCACTTTATGTGGTACAGGGAATGAAAGTACGTACAATGAGGTTATAACGGGTTGAGATA